>WTSP01021762.1:39025-60063 GCA_025331215.1 Actenoides lindsayi | reverse complement strand
AGTCCAGCACAGAGCCACAAAGGTGATTAAGGGAGTGGAGCATCTCCCTTATGAGAAAAGGCTGAGGGATCTGGGTCTCTTTAGCTTGGAGAAGGTGCTGGCAGAGGTTAAATCATGACAACGTTATTAATTACATAAACTTACACAATACATTGTCAATTATTTTTGCATAGTTTAAGGGACTAAATTGAGACCCAGGCTAGAAAGGAAGACGCTGGAAGCTAATTCTGCTCATCTGCAATAACTCTGAGCAAGCTGCACTTGGAGTTCTGCCCTGATCCCTGATGTCAAGAAGAAAAATCAGTATTATGCCTTCAGGTTACTTTTCTTTTCTTGGTTTATTTAATCGTGGAAGAATTTTACATAATAATGTCAGTTGTCTATAATTCGATCATTTTACATTTGAAGCCTCCAGTCAAATGCTGTGTTTTCATTGAAAATAAGTACTAAATTGAGAGCTCTGTTGTCCATGGAGCTCCTCCCTTGTGGTTAGGTCTGGATGAAACCTGATCCTCTAAAGCCTTCTGATTACTATTTGCTCCCATTAATCCCTTTCGACTTTGTCTTTACAGTTCTGTTGACCTCACGCTTTGAGTCTGTCACTTAACCACAGCTTTTCAGAGTTTTGTTGCTGAATCATACTTTGAGACAGGATAAGTTTTGTGGATTGGTTGTTTTTTGTCTGAACACCTGAGAAGCAGCTGGTAGGGATCTCTTTTTTTATTAAGTGTGGTTTGAGTCTGAATGCTTCATATTGTAGCCTCTGAAGTTGGTGAGAAAACTCTCTCCAAGCTATGAAGTTTTCCCCCAAAGGTGAAAGTGAGCTGGACTTAAAATTGATTGGGAAAGAGATGCTATAAGACTTCCTTCTATATGTGACTCTGCTGAATTTTTGCGCTCCTTAGATATGATCTAATGCTACATGTACATAAGGTTCATACACAAGTATACATCTGCAGCTCTAGTGTTTACTTTATGCAATATTTCCTTTTTATTACTTTTTCAAGATAAATTACTTACCATAACCGATATAAATAAAATGTGCAAAAGCTGTAGTTCACTTTACAGTACAGTAATTCAGTTTGAGGGTTTATATTCACATGAGAAGGAAGCAGTCACCCATCTGATAATCTGTCTCAGAGCCTAAATCATGATCTGAAAGTACTCGGTGCCTGAAGAAAAGATCTCTG
The DNA here is from genome assembly GCA_025331215.1 of Actenoides lindsayi. NCBI lineage: Eukaryota > Metazoa > Chordata > Aves > Coraciiformes > Alcedinidae > Actenoides > Actenoides lindsayi. The sequence continues at coordinate 58,873 of WTSP01021762.1, read as the reverse complement.
TAACCTCTTCATCCTTTTTTTTTTATTGGATCAGTCCACAGTGTGAAAGGGAAGATTGTGACCATATTTCTACCCTTAAGTAATGTGAGAATTTTAAAAAATGATGATGTAGAGGAAGAATGAAGTAAATTATACATTCAGGAATAAATCTGTTTCTGTTCTTTAGTTAGTAAGGCTTTTGAGGTATTGTGGCCAAGCTTTTTGGTGTTGTGGTGGGTCAACATTTGCTGACCTCTGTTGACTCAAAGGGATAGGGGCAGAAAATAAGGTGCAAAAGCTTGTGGGTCAGGATAAGGACTGGGAGTTCATGTATCAATTACAGGCACAGGCAAAACAAACTTGACTTGGTTGAGATTAAATTAATTTGTTGTCAGTTAAAAATAGAGTAGGATAATGACAAACAAAGACAAAACACCTCCCCCCTTACCTGCCCTCTTCCTAGGCTCAGGTTCATTCCTCCTTTCCCAATGTCTCTACACCTCGGAGTAGTGCAGAGGGATAGGGAAGTTCATAACAGTTCCTTTCCTTGCTCCTCCCTCCTTATTCTTTTCCCCTGCTCCTTGTGGTGTCTTTTCAGATGATGTGTGCAAAAGCCAACAGAGTATCAAACACATCTTCCTGCAGTAGCAAAAGTGAGTAGGACAGAGGCACTGAAGGCTGTTAGTGACTTGTTTAAAAGTTAGTAATTTGCCTTCTCCAGAAATCAGTGACTGTTTTTTTCTAGTTAATCCAGTGAAGACAAACTGTTTATAAAAGCTTTTGGAAGCTATATTCCTAAGTAGTATTTAGAACCTGAGTATTTAAAATGATGTCATTAGAGTACATTTTAGAGGTTCTGCGTATGTCTCCATGTGGACTGTGTTCCAAGCATGTACAAACATTGAAGCCATCACTGTACTCCAACTCAAGAAATTGTTTTTGAAAAGGCCACGGTGTTGTCTTGCATATCATTCTTTTCCTGATGTTCATTCATACTTTGTAATATTTTAATTCCTTTCTATAAAAGAGAATGCAAAAATCTTATGTTTCTGAAGTACTGCTCTTCAGGAATGTTTTCCTTGAACAATTTCTGTTCACCTATATGCGATATAAATTCAGGTTTTTGCAAACTCCTAAGAGACTAGATAAGTTTTTTTACCTAAAATGCAGGAGTTCCTGTAAATTATCAATGTAGATTTACTGAGATAAACCAAACACTTCTGAGCATGAAAATAATTACTATTAGTGTTTGTAATAGTATCTCCTAATAGTGTACTATTAGTGAGGAAAGTATTTACTGCTTTTGTGGATTACTTTTCTGTGGAAGAAAGTTTGTTTTCCGATAAACTGATCAGTTTGGAGTGAAAGATCGTGATTGCTTTGATGCCACCTTCCTGTTTATTAAAATCCTGCAATACTGCTGCATCCTGCAATACTGCTAGGTATGCCTTTGACTGTGGGAGCCATGGACATCACTAGACACCTTTCATGTCTTTGTGGCTTTATATTTCACCACTCACACATGAAATGGTAGGATATATTCTTTCTTTTATATCTCTGCATTAGTTTTAATTGAGTGGAGTACGGGGTGAGAAGAAAGGAGAAAATTGCTGAGCTGTATAGGAGCCTACTAGAAGTAGGTACCTTGCTTTAGACATATTAGTGTGGTATTAGACCTAAGTCAGATACCAGGGCATTATTTCTGCTGGCTTCTAAAATTTTGAAGGTGATTTAGCTCTAATAATCTGGATTTAAGATGGGGTGTAAACAGTCTTAGATGATCTATGTTGAGAGACACCAGTCATATGTTGTAACCTCTGTTCTGAGAAGTTGATACCCACAGTTAGTGTTTCTTGGATGAAACAACGGGTATCAGCTAAAAAGTTCCCATCTTCCCTTATGATGACTTACTGTAGCACCTCTTGGGAACGTCTCATCCCTGTTCACTGCAACAGATGGAAGTGACTTGACAACAACCTGAAGAATTAAGATCAAGAGACAATCCAGTAACTTTAGCTCCCCAAACATACTGTAGCAACATGTCCAAGTGTGAAAATACTTTGGTTTACAATGCTTTATTATAAATAGCAACAATGACAACAAGAACTGTGATGTGATGGATTGTGTCTGATGGAGTTTTGGTAGCGGGGAAGGGGGCTACTGACATGACTCTTGTAAGAAGCTTCACCAAGTTGGACCCGCCTCTGGCCGAGGCGGAGCCAAGTGACACCTCTTCAATAACATATTTAAGAGGGGAAACACCTCTTGTGCTGGCTCTTTTGTTCTTTTATTTTGGAGAGGAGTGGGACCTGAGAGAAACAACTATGTAAACACCAGGTCAGTGAGGAAGGAGGGGGGGAGGTGCACTGGAGCAGCAATTACCCTGTGCCTTGTGGTTAGATGTCAAGCTGAGTCCCTGCAGCCCTTGGTGATCAGTGGTGGATCAGAATCCCACCTGTGGCCCGTGGAAGACTCCATGCTGGAGCAGGTGGTTCACCCAAAGAAGGCCGTGACTCTGAGGGAAGCCCATGCTGGAGCAATCTGGCATTGGGAGGATTGCAGCCTGTGAAAGAGAGACGCTCCAGCTGGAGAAATATGTGAGGGACCGTCTCACTTGGGAGGGAGACTGTGTGGCAGCAGGGGAGGACTGTGAGGTTTTTTTCCCCTGAGAAGAGAGGAGCAGCAGAGACAAAGTGTGATGAACTGACTGCAACCCCCATTCCCTGTCCCCCTGCGCTACTGGCAGGGGAGGAGGTAGAGAATCAGGATCTGAACTGAGCCTGGGAAGAGCAGATATATAAGGGGAAGGTGTTTTTAAGATCCAGTTGTTTTACTCGCTGTCCTACTCTGAATCAATTGGTAAATTGGTGGTGGTTTTGTTGTTTAAAGTAAATAAATTTTATTTCCACAAGTTGAGTCTGTCTTTTGCCCATGATCATAATTGGTGAGTGAGGCCTCCCTGTCCTTTGTTTTGATCCTTGAGCCTTTTGTTGTATTTTCTCTTCCCCATCCCATCGGAGGGGGGTAGGAGTGAGCGAATAGCTGTGTGGGGCTTTGTTACTGTCTGAGTTGGCTTAAGCCATGACACTTAAGAGAATAGTAGTGCTAGCAGAAGTGTGTGGGATGGGAAGGCCTAGAAATAGAAAGTGATTTTTAGAATGTGTTTTGGATTAAAAGTCTTTAGTTACTTGCATAAAGTTATTTATGTGATGAGTGTCCTGGTACTAGGTTATACTTTCAATTCAGGGAAGCTCATGCCCAAATCCCTCTCTTTTTAGAAGACAAGGGTTCTCTGTGCTTTAACATGCTGTCTATATACTAGGAGGTGGAGTGTCTCATCTCCGTTAAAAATTCATGACTGAATTATCTAGTCACATGATTGACCCTTGTCCAAACCACTGACCCCATATTCATAGCCAGGCATGCCAAAGTGTGCAGCCAGAATCAGACCCTGAACCCAGGTCGCTCTCCTTTTCCCTGTCTGAGCCTGCAGTGTTAAGGCAGTGTCATCCCAGAACAGCAATGCAGGATCTGTTGCTCATTGAAAGGGAAAACTATTCAAGAGCTGATGACCACAGTGACCCCAGTGAGGATGTCCACAAACAGCGAAGTGGAATTCAGTCCTCCAAGACCCTGAACTTCTGTGTTTGTATTTTGTAAGTGTGGTGTTTAAGGATTTCATGGTTTTTCACCGTGGTTAATTGCCCAGTTCCTAGACAGTGCTTCCTCTCTGTGAAAGACAGCCATTGCACATACTTATTCATGTGAGGACAGTTTTATAGAATATCTGACTGTGGGCTAGAACACCAGCTGTTGGGCTCCACTGAGGTGTGCAGCACTCATCTGTACTTAGTTTGATTACTTTTGCATTGCATGAGATTCATTAACTCTTCAGAAGCCCTGCCTTATTGTGTAATCAACACTCAAGTTTTTGTGTTCCTTTTCTAGTTTTCAGTCCTTGCTACGTACTTTACAGCAAACAATCTTTTCTTGCTCAGGCTGTCAGGAGGTTTGGCTGCTGTGTCCCTGTTTAAGGCCCAGGGCAAGCCCACATGAAATGCAGAGCAGGATTTAGCCCCCTTCCCCCCTCCCTCCCAGGGGAGGATAAAAAGGTCAATAAGGAAAAAGAAAAATGCCTCACCAAAGATTGGAAATTAAGACTAGAACAAATGTAACGTATAACAGGAGAAAAACAGAAGGAGGAATAAGTATTAAGGGAAGAAGGTTACAGAACTATATACAGAACCTGCTCTGGGATGGCGATGGATTGCACAGTGCATGTGGAGTCAGGCCCAGCTGTGCTGAGATGCCATCGCAGCTTCCAGAGCCCAGGAAGGAAGAACCCCCCTAAAGTCTGTTTCCTTTTTATATGGAGTGTGGCAGGGAAGGGGTGGGGAGAACAGCTGCCCTCTGACTTCTCAGGGTCCTACCACCTGTCCCGCCCACTCAGTCTGTTCTGGTCCTACCACCTGTCCCCCCCACTCAGTCTGTTCACCCATAAACCACTACATGGTGTCTTCAAGAATACTATAAAATTAATACATTGAGCCTGATTAATGATAAGAAAATACCTTTTAATTTCTATTGCCATATCTGAAAGAAGGCAGGAACTGATTATAAGGCAAAAACAATGGCATACAATGCTTTTAGGTTTCTTTAGTAGCTATTGCAGTGATGGATGAACAGAAATACTCCGTTGTCTGTAGTCACGGCTTTGAATTAGGCAAAACTTGATTCTAATGGACTATTGTGTTTGTGTGATATATCATATTCAGGTGCAGGAATATATGGTGCCTGTTGCCTAGAACCCTGTAACATGTAATGGAGGCACTTTCTTTGCACTGTTTGAAATAAAAATAATCAACATGTTGCTATCGGTGGTTGTTCTTATTGCTGGGCTGTAGTTGACTTGTGAGAGTAAGCTATTCCTTTCAAGAAGCTAAGGTCAGAAATAAGTTCAACCATCACCAAAATAAGACACTGTTGCCTGGAAGCATTTGACCGTCTGACTTGTCCCAGTGGTGAGCACAGAGATGCTATTGTATTGCAGTAGCTATTTGCATCTGCTTCATAACAGAAAGTGACTTATTGCAAAGGAGTCAATACTACTCTGAAGCAGTAGTATATTCCTGCATCTTGCAGCAAGTTTCCTAGATTTGATTACATTGGTATTGTCGTTTTGACTGAGAAAGTATGCTCTGATAAAATAATAGTAGGATCTTGCTATGTTTTCCCACCATACTGCTGAGTCCCAGTACTTTGGGTGTATTGAAACTTAGCTGTGTTGTGAATTGCAGGGCTGTATTTGATGAGTTTCCTTTGCTTTGATGATTATTGTTTCATATTCAGTACATGCATGGCATTTACTTATTTAATGTATTGGGGAAAGAAGTCTTCCTTTAGAGCACAGAAACATCCTTTGCTTTGACTTATTTTGACTTCTCTCTTAAGAGATGGAATGCTGGAAGGAGTAAGAGAAGGCACCTGTAGGCCTTTGTGGGAAAGCTCTATATACCAGGTGCAGGCAATAACTTGTTGGCTTTTGAACAATGGTCCTGAATTGTATGATGGTGAAGGCCGTTGAGAAAGAAGAGAAGCTCTGTCTGGGATATTGAATGTTCCCTTTAAGGGGCTTGGATAAATGAAACTAAGTTTAGGAACACAGGAAAAAACTCCTGGGAGCTTATTTGCTTTGATTGCTAAACCTTTTGAAGTGTGCTTATTGCTGTAAGGAAGGAAATCTGGAAAAGGTCAAGTATGAATTAGGTGAGAAATACAAAAAGGAATTGCTTGAGATGGTCATTAAATAAGACAAAAATGAGATACAGGAGTACATGGAACGGTATCACTGTAAAGGTGAAACACCTCAGCATAAATCAGTAAAGACAGTGAAACTGGAACAAGTCTATCCAAGAGGTATTGATTTTGTATAGATCTAGCTCCAGTCTTGTGAAATTGATATTTTGCAAGAGCCTCATATCCCAGTCTACATGCCTGTTTGTGAAGACCTTGTGAAGACTAAAGGTCAGTCTATTGGTCTCTGTCTACGGTATTTACATGTTTTTCATGCAACCATTACCTTTGCATCTAGGCAGTAGGAAAAATGATCAATACTATCATCTCTGGTGTTGGGGAGTATCTAAAACTCTGCTACATTCAACTTTGTTAAGTGATTGATACAAAGATAGCCCCAGCTCCTTTAGAGTTCATGATCTGATATTTTGGGCAAGAAGAAAGCAATGGGTGAATAATCAGATGAACAGGAAACAAAGGTATAGCAGTGGTACCTCCTTGCAGTTGGAAGAGTATTCAGTGTAGCCACAGATGGCTAGATACTAGGTCTCCAAAGTATCAAAATGTTTGTCTGAGAAGGGACCTCTTTTTTCTTCATGTAGTGGCATTGGGAAGTATCAGAGAAACACTCTGGGACCTTCCTGATGCTCTGTTGCTTTGCTGCCTGCTTTGAATGTGGGAAGACTCAGAGTCCTGCTGATACTGTGTGGTTATTCACACTCCAAATTAATCCAAACATAAATTGCAGGTGTATTTCTTGGGCTTTCATCTTATTTATCCCTTTCTTTTTGATAAAGTTAGAGGCTGGTAATGTGAAGCAGATAATTGCTTTGAACAGGGCTCTGGGACTCTGGGAATGATTGCGGAGTTAAAACCAGAATAGATTAATACAAACTGTTAAGTGCATTGCTTAGGTCTTTGTTATGATTACCTTTTAAAATGTAGGTTTCTGTGAGTAACGTTAGTGACAACATATACTAAGATGAACAAAACTAACAATGTAATAGAAAAAAATGTTAGCCTGCACAATAAAGTTTTTAGTGGGGAGTGTCAGAAAGCTGATTAAAATCTGCAAGGATTGATTGCATCTCTGAATTTTAGACTGTTGTCACTGTTCTGCTCAGCCTGTCATTGTTGCTTGCTTGCTTTCCTTTTTTTTGAAGTCTGTGTGTACAGAGTGGCAGCAGAGTGTCCTGAAGAGAACATCTTTGCTTTGTGTCTGCATGAAAATGCATAGTTGGTTTCAGTGTTTGCCTGATATTTTAACAGAAGATGCAGTAACTATTTTTAAAATGTACCCTTTTTCCTCTAATTGCAAATAAAATATGTTGGCTATATTAGCTGAAAATGTTGGATATATTAACTGTACACTTCCTTGGTATTTACAAATGCTTTAAAATAGAAGAATCCTTAAGAAGTTATTTACAACAGAAGACAGGGATCATCCTTTTTTTGTTGTTGTTTTGGCCTGTATTTACACAGGAGGTTTATGTTTATACACACTCAGCAGTCTGGAGATGAAAGAAAATGCTATATAGCGCTTCAGTCAGAGCCAAATGCAAATGTTTTGTGCTCTGTCTCAGCATAGGTCTCTAGTGAAAGCCTAGAGTTTAGCTACCTGGGCAACCATTAGCAGTGAAGCTGAATATGGGCAGTACCTGCTCATTTGGGATTGAGAATATTGGTTCTGGTGACAAGTCCACCATTGATAGCTAGTATCACAGTAGCTCAGATGCGTTTGAACATGCTGCCATCACACTGAATTACAGCATAAATCCGCTCTGATGAGATGCCACCTCATCTATAATACCCACAGGAGATTTAGCTGAAGCATCCCCTTGTGGTCTTGAGCTCTGGGTAACTGCTTGGGGTCTGACAGCTCCGAGTCACCTCAAGGTATGGCATATTGGCAAATTGGCACAGCGCTTGTAGCTATGCCTTCCCCTGCCAAGTCACAGGAGGAGATTTTACAACTCTTTTCCTTATTGTTGTGACAGGGAGATCCACTGTCCTGCGGGGACTGGAAGCTGCATATGGTCCCTGATGCCATTCTGTGAGCTTTAAACCAGGGCCTGGGTACCTTTGCCTGCAACATTTACCAAGTAGAATTGTAAAAGAAATGGCTGACGGGCTGTTTTCTCCAGTGACAGGAACTTGGGATCTCAGCAGGAGTGTTTTATTCTGCGAAACAAAGGCTGAGGAGCAGCAGCTGGTGTAAGTCACCATTGCTCCTTTGAAGAGACTAAAGAGATTCTCCTTTATACTGGCAGCAGCATCTTATCCTGAGTTTTCAGATTAGGATATTATGCATAAACACAATGAGTTGTTCTCCCTGATGGTATGGGAAGTACATATTTTGACCCTATTGACCTGCAGTCTGTTGACAGTTTTCAGAAGTTACACACTTCATATAAATGATAAATGACTACTATTACAGAATGCATTCGTTTTACACTCTTTCACCTCTTGGTAGTTATTTTCTTGCAGTAAAACTATATCCTGATTATTGGGAAATAAATAAAAACTTTAAAGAAAAATGAGCGAAGATCACAGAAATGACCTGGTACAGCTGTCTCGGCCTCTGAGCATTGCACTGATCTCCAGCAACATCATTATGAACACACCAGGGTGACTCCATCTTCCATTAATTATCTCAGGCTAAAAAGACTGGATATCTTACCTTGTCCAGTGAGAATAATAAATTTTTCTGCGAATTCCCCTAGCCAGAACTGTGGTTTGTGTGGAAGGAAATTTTCCTTCTTAAGACTTTGTTGTGCTTTGCAATTAGACTTCTGTTTCTTGCTTTATATGTTGGCCCCAACAATGTGTCCAAATCCTGCCTGGCTCTTGGGTTTTTCAAACAGCTTGTTTCAGACAGACCGCTGCCTACCTGGCCTTCACACCATCGTCACCTCCCTGCCTTTGGTGGAGCGTTTCTGCATATCAGCCACTGACTCTTGTAATTGCTCCTGCCTATGAAAATCTCTTAGGCTTCCCCTTTTTGAAATATCATGGTGACACAAGAACCTTGTCTGAGTGACAAATCTTGCCCTGGGGCTTCCCGAGATGGCTGCTAGTGCAGGCCTTTCCCGATTCACTTTGTGGCAGCATCTCGAGATGAGGTTTGTTGCAGTATGCTCCAAATGTTTTAGGCTGTGTTATTTGCATTACTTCTTTACTGTCAGTTTCATCACCTTCTATGAAGCTTAATTTAATTGTTCTTTAATTACCTCTTTGGATTAGCATATAAATTTCAGATGGAAGATACAAGCAGCATATGTACGGCTATGGATGTCAGAAAGTATTGCTTCTTTCTGTTTTCATGTCCCTGTCTGGAGTTACACTGGGCCAGACCTTTACTGCTGTTGTAAAAATGTTCAGGAATGGAAAAAAGCCTTCATGCTCATACAACTTATTTTTTAGACAGTTACCTGGATAGAACAACATGGAGTGAATTGAACCATGTTTACTCCCAAGTTCTCCAAACACTTTCTGCCAGAGCATGTATTACTTCATATTACTGTGGTGTTTTGTCAAATTCCATGAAGACAAGAGATCTCTGATCTACTTAACATATGAGGTGTTATCTGAATACTGCCAGGACCATGAAGGTTCCTATTTAAAGACATCTCTTTAAATAAACCATATATCTTATTTCAGGAGTGAGCCAAAATAGAAATAGTTTTACTTGAGTTTTTAAGCTAGGGTTCTGCATTATGAGCATTGCACTGAGATCTGCCTCTTTGCTCACCCTCCCAGCTCCTGAGAAGTTCTGGGATGTATGGACATGAGGGATTGCTTTCATAGCTTGCAAGATGCTCTTCTCACCTTCCCTTGTGCCAACTAAGTGTGCAAAGCTCCCATGTTCATTTTAATCTTTCAACATGAATCTTTAATGTCTTGGTATATATGAATTTGTGTTTTTTCCTTTAAGATGTTACAGTACTACTTTTCAAATAGATTTCTCTTTGGAAAGTGCATGTTATATATAGAATTACACATGGAGGAATAGTGATCATAAATGGAGTTGGCATCAGGGGATACTATGTAGACTATTTTTTACAACTAGTTTATTTTCTTCTCTGTTTTGCTTGTTATGCTTTGATGTGGTTTCGCTTAATTTTTAATTTTTTTTCTTGCCTTCCTGTCCATTTGTCCATTTGAAACTATATTTTGCCTTACCTGGTTTCTGCTCCATTTTCCTTCTGCGACCCCCTTGTAGACAGGATAGAAAGCCATTAATATTAACCTGATGACTGAAGTTTATAAAGCCGCAATGTTTGTAGGAATTCAGAAATGAGCAATATAAATTTCCCAGCTCTTATTGAATCTGCATTTACAAACAACAAATACACTTGACCTTTTCTTGAGATTTCTACATTATTTTTGTTGAATGGCTCTGTGCAACTGTATTAGAAGACTATACAAAAAGCTTGTCAAGAGATCATGAAGCTGTTCCTTGGTCTTCTGAGGCTTTAGACCCAAACAGCTTCTACAAGTTATAGTGGAATAGGGCTATTTTTCTTCCTCCTTTTTTCTGCATATCTGTTTTTCTTGGTTGGTGACTCAAGACAGAGAGCAAGAGTGCTCTACTGGTGTGCTTCTCTCTGGGTTGTACAGCTGGACACTTAATTTTGCTGGGGGTTGTGCCTGCAAGGCCAGTCTTCATGGAAGTAGTGATGGGATTTCAGTAATGAAACATGTCTTGAAGTAATATGTGAGGGTTGAAATGTGTATTAAAATATCTTCAGTTACATTGCTAACTCCTTACATTACTTAGAGATGGAAGTTTGAAATATGATTTACTCTTGCTACTTGTAAACTGACTTGTGTTTGACATCTATCTACCTTTAGCTGGTAAGAGCAATCAGGCCATTTTACTTGCATTTTCAAACAGTTTCTGGGCAAATTTAACCATCAGTTTTCACTAGTGAGGTACTGCAGCACTGGAGTGGCAAACCCAGGGCAGTTTTTCTTAATTTAAAATGTGCTTCCCCTTAAGAATTTGTAAGCATCTCATATTGGCTCTGACGGTGCTCTTTTACTTTTTTCATAAAATGTTTAATTGGAGCTAAGTTTCACTTGATGATGTCTCTTTTAACACCACCTAAGGATAAGATGGGGAGACAGATGTTGTACTAACCTCCACTGATTGCCTTCTGATTGCCAGTCTACTTGTCTTTCTTCAGCCATTTAAGATGACCATATGGGAAATCAACAGTGATGATCTCTATGAAAGTACCAGTAGCGAGGTGCTGCACCTACGCACATTTTTGAGGGAGGGAGTGGTATCTGAACCCAATTAGAAAATTTATGAACCTACTAGAGCACTCTATTTAAAATTGCTGAGGGTTGCAAAATGAACGGAAAGCTTGGCAAAGTATTCACACACTTTCAGGTCCTGTAAATAATTGACCTTGGAAATTGAGAGGTCCACAAACTTGTTATATTTTTGTTTTCTTTTTGTATAATAATCTGGGCAATTGTATGTTATTTCCAGTGAAATGACAAACTAATCAGTCAAAAAGGCCTTGGAAAGATCAGTTATAAAGATGATGTTGGAATTTGCTCTCAGTGAGTGACTGGGTAAGTCAGGATCTGATTTGGTATTGCTGATGCTTCTTGTTGTGTTAGGAATGAGATGTTTTTCTGTAATATTTACTTTTGAAAGTTGGAGTCACAATTATTTAAAATTCTTCAAATCATACCAAATTACATTGCAGACGTATGAAAAACAAGACAAAGAAATTCAGTCATTGAGAAGATGATGGAGTTTGGTTTTGGCAGGCTAACTAGCATGTTCTTAAGTTAAATGTAGAGGCTACACTTACAAAAGCAGCCAGCTTCACTGGGCTAGAAAGTGAAGTTTGTTATGTATCTGCTTAGTGAGGGCAGCAGAGGCTGCTGCTATGCCTCAGCGCTGTTGAAATCATCTTTTTTTTGTATCTATACCTTCCTGCTGCAGCTGTGGATTTGTTTGCTACATTTATTTTGGCATTCCTTATTTTGGTTCCCTAAAGAAATTAAATAAAATTTATCACTGGCCCAGATCGTTCTGTTTGGGAAAAGATGCCCCATCTTTCTCTCCCTAGTCATATTTTCTGATTTGTCAAGTGTTTGGTGGAGTTGTAGATCGAGTTGTACATCATCCTTTGATTAAAAACAAGTCTTCCACACCACCAATTCCATTTCAGTCTCCAAATTCATACCATTTAGATAGGTAGGGTAGTAATTAACCTCTGTAGCCTGTTATGAAATCTAGGAACAGCTTCATTTTATTCCACTTTTCATCTGATACTGTTTTTAACAATGCCCATGCTGTAGAAAGCTGTATTGAGCTTTCTGCATGAATGTAGTTATCTCAGAGGGGCAAAAAGTCATCTAGTTCATATTGACTGAAATATCCTGTGTGCTTCCCTGTGGTCAACAGCTGGATGATAAGACATCAAGAGTACATTAGGCAGCTTTCTAATTAAATATCTTCATTGCATCTAAAAACGCATTGTAACACTTCTTTGCTAATAAAGAGAAAACACACTGCAGTCAATTTGTTGCAGATACCTCATTGCCACTCTTATGCAAGGCCTCTTGCAGTCTATTGTAAGAGTAGGATGTGAACATAATGTGTTGTAGAAAGTAACACTTAGCTGTGATTTTACGAAGTGTTATCCTATTTATTTTAAGTGTCATGTAGTTATCAATTCATTTACTACCTATTGTAATACCATGAATCATAATGAGTGTATTTGCATAATAGGTAGTATCACATGAGCTCAATTATAGTTCAGTATTAGCTAAATGTACCATGAAAACAAAATGTTTCCTGTAAAGGTAGGCTGGGGTTGATATATAACCTGTCTTATACATGGTGTATCACAAATGCTGTCATGGGAAATTGTTCTCTGTGTTGCCTTAGTCTCAGAGGGGACTGTTTTGCAGCCCTGAACTTCATCCATTTCCTCTCATGACTCCAACCCTGCAATTTAAATGCTTTTGAGCTCTGCCAATCTTACAGATGAGGAAAACCTCAGAAAATGTTAGAAACCTGTCCTTGCTGTTTAGCCGATATACCAGTGCTGCTCTTGCTGAAGACACAAGGCAATCTCTGCCCAAAAGACCAAGTTTATTTCTTTGTTGATACCCTAAGACCTGCACATGTTGTTCTGAGTAACTGAACTGAGGAGCTAGTCACACTGGGGACTTGCCTCCACAGCATTGCTTCAGCTCAGGGTAGTTTGTTTTTTTTTAAAGTCTTTGTTTCCAAATATAACTTCTTTTTAAATAGAAAGATCTCTAAAATGACATGTGCTCCTTCCTGGAACAGGAGTCAGCTCTGCGTTGCTGCACTGGGGAGCATGATCCGAGCACGCTTCCAGCTCCTCAGTTACATGGTTTGCTCTAGTTATCCTCCATGTGTAGATTAGTCTGTGTTCTCTACTGCTTAATCATTATCACAGTCAGTTGTTGTTTCTTTCCTGCTGGTGTTTAAATCAAAAAGGTGTCCCGTTCCAAACCAGACACAGCCTGTTGCTATATGCTCTATGTGCATACACATAGCTTGAAGAATGGCCTGATGTTCTTTTTGCTCAAGAATAGTGTTTTCTGCAGTCCCTGGTTTCTACATAGCCTGGTATCACAGATACAGCTTCATCTCTTCATTTTTCTAGGGAACGACCATAGCCGATCCAGCAGCCGTTGGAGGATTACCCCACTGCAGGGTGGAAACAACCCTGCATTTGCACAGATCATCATCAGCAGTTCAGAGGCCAGTACTATTCCCTAAACTTTCCCCTTTGCTGTCTCAGAGCTGCTTCTCCTACCCCAAACACTCTCTGCTCTATCCCATCTCTGCCTTTATCAAAATACTGATGCAAGCAGAAATGAAATGCATACAGAATAAATGGTCACTTTCAGCAGTGGTTTAATGTGGTTTGAAGATGTTATCTTGCAAGAGTAGGGTGGTTAGAATAACCCGAATGTGAGCATAATCTAGTTTCTGAGGTAAATCTGAATGCTTCCTACCACTCATTTCGTTCACTTACAAGTTCAACATATTTTCTGTTGCAGAAGCAAGACTTGCTCATGTAGATGCCTGAAAATGATCACTGTGTGAACTGTTATGTCTGTAACAGATGTGTATAATCCCACTTCCCACTTTTTGAACGTATCCAGTTTCCATACAGAATATGACATGCTTAATTTCTGTCTAGTAGGGTTGATTTTTTTCCTTGTTGCCTGCAAGTTAGATTATGGGTATTGAAATTGAAGAGGATAAATAGAGAGTTATTTCCACAAATATACTGTAGTTATTTGTACCTCAAGGATTATTTAGCCTGATCTACATTCAGGAGACAGCACTGCAATGGCAAGCTAACATAGTTAATTTGTTTGGACTCACATCACTGTTGGCTTTACAATGTGACAGGAGAAATACATCGCAGGAATTGATGAAGTAGTGCCACATTTGCACAACACTGCAACCCTACAACCCTCTGCAGTCGTTCAGGGCAAGCTTTCCTCCTTGACATACACGTGCAATTAAAGCTGTCCTCCCTTAGTGTTATAATTCAGTTTGGCCAGCTAGAAAGCAAATGGGCAGTGGAAATGGTACGGTGCTGCTGCTGGATTTAGTTAAAGTTAGAGCTGTTGCAAAGAAAGGAATAAATGTATATTACAAGGGATCCGTGCAATATTAATGCAACAGACATTCTTGCCGAGCATAGAATTGGTAATCTCCTTAACTGGGATAAGCACTGGACACGATAGGATGGAGTTGTCCATATGAACATACAGAGGATGGTATACCTGGCGACAGAACTACTCTCTAGTGAGAACAGTTATTCTAGAGTCTGTAATATTACTAGGCCAGCTTGTCAGGGAGTAGCATCCCCAGAGGAAGTGACTGTTGTGAATTTGAAAGAAAATGCTTGTTCTTTAATGGAGATACCTGTTTTTGTTTCCATATTTCTCGTTGGATTGCTGCTAACAGGTGGGGCTTTCTGGGCTTTGTTTTTTAATGGGAAGTTTGCAAATAAGGATTAAGACAAAATGGAAAGCTAAAATATCCATGAATTTCACAGGGGAATATCCTGTGGTGTTTATATTAAGTGTATTTTTTCTGTTTTCGGCACGTATCTTTGAAATGTGCCTTCAATGTGGTTTTGTTTTGTTCTGGTTTTGCTCTAAATAGCTTTTTATAGGACAAGTGCTTATTCAGGTTAATCACAATTCAGAGGAGCCTACTGCGTAAGAATCAGATTCACTAGATGATTGCACTTGCACGGGAAATTACAGTACTAAACGCAGTTGTAAGCAGGACAAAAAATGCTGAAACTACAAGAGCTGTTACCGTGACATATTTTGCAATCTAACCGAACTTACTGTCATGTTTGTATCAACTTCTGATGATTTTGTGAAGTGAGACATCTGTCACTGGACAATATACAGGGATCATCAGCTCATCTTGTGAAAGTTATTAGCTGTCTGTGAGTGATGAAGGTTACTAGCTGTCCAAGGATCTAGCGGATTGGATCTCTCTCTTACCAGCTCTCACCTTGCACTAGATTTCCAACAAAAGCATGAAGGAAGTCCAGATTAGTTTACATACCTTTTCTCTTCCTATTATGCTGTTGATTATTATTGTTATTATAATTACAATAATTGTAAGTGTTGTACTGTGGCCTTCAGGAAGGACAGAACCTGTGGCAAGTTTGAATCCAAACTACTATATATCATTTAAGGTCCATTTCTGATGAAAACACAGATACAAATTGTGCAGTACCTAAATATGAGAAAAAAGAACAGAACTCTCCTAGGAATCAGACACGGGGAATTAAAATTAGCAAACATGACACCCATCTACAAGGACCAGAAGGAGGATCCAGGGAACCTACAGGCTTGCCAGTCTGACCTTAGTGCTAGGCAAGGTTATGGAGCAGATTATCTTGAGTGCCATCACACAACATGTACAGGAAAACCATGTGATCAGGCCCAGTCAGCATGGGTTTAGGAAAGGCAGATCCTGCTTGACTAACTTGGTCTCCTTCTGTGACAAGGTGACCCATTTAGCGGATGATGGACAGGCTGTGGATGTTGTCTACCTAGACTTTTAGTAAATCTTTTGACACTGTTTCCTACATCATTCTCTTGGAAAAACTGTCTGCTCATGGCTTGGATGGGTTTACATTTCACTGGATAAAAAAAAAAAAATGACTGGATGGCCAGGCTGAGATAGTGGTGGTGAATGGATTTAAATCCAGCTGGTAGCCAGTCACAAGTGGTGTTCCCCAAGGCTCAGTACTGGGGCTAGTTCTGTTTAATATCTTTATCAGTGATCTAGATGAGGGGATCAAAGGCACCCTCAGTAAGTTTTCAGATGACACCAAGTTAGTTGTTACGTTGATTTGCTTGAAGATGCAGAGGCTCTGCAGGGGGATATGGACAGGGTGGATTAATGGGCCGAAGCTGTGGTTCAACAAGGCCAAGTGCAGGGTCCTGCGCTTGGGCCACAGCAACCCCATGCAATGCTGTGGGCTTGGGGCTGAGTGTCTGGCAGACTGCTCGGCAGAAAGGGACCTGGGGATGTTGATCAACAGCTGGCTGAATGTGAGCCAGCAGTGTGCCCAGGTAGCCAAGAAGGCCAATGGCATCCTGGCCTGAATCAGGAGTAGTGTGGCCAGCAGAACTAGGAGAGTGATGGTCCTCCTGTACTCAGCCACATGTCGAATACTGGGTTCAGTTTTGGGCACCTCAATACAAAAAAAGATGTTGAAGCGCTGGAGTGGGTCCAGAGAAGGGCAACGAAACTAGTGAAGGGTCTAGAGAACAAGTCTTATGAGGAGTGGCTTCTGGGGATAGTCAGGAATTGTTTAGTCTGGATAAAAGGAGGCTGAGGGGAGACCTTATCACTTTCTACAACTACCTGAGAGGAGGTTGTAGAGAGATGCGGGTGGGTCTTTTCTTCTAAGTAAAAAGCAATAGGACAAGAGGAAACTGCTTCATGTTGCACCAAGGGAGGTCTAGGTTAGATATTTGGAAAAATTTATTCACTGAAATGGTTGTAAAGCATTGCAACAGGCTGCCTAGGGAAGTGGTGGAGTCACCATCCCAGAAGATATTTAAAAGACATGTAGATGTGGTGCTGAGAGACGTGGTTTAGTGGTGACTTGGCAGTGCTGGGTGAACGTTCGGCTTTGATGATGTTGAAGGTCTCTTCCAACCAGAACAATTCTATGCTTATATGAAAATCTTCTTGGCATGACATCTGATGCTTGGTGAAATTTTTACTTAAGCTATGAAAAAAATGTTCTTTTGTCACTGTAGCTATGTGCTTCCTGGCCCCCGCCCCCCCCCAGAATCTCTCTTTAGTATTCTATATTGCTGTTAAATGTTTTGAGAAGCATCCTGAAAACTGTGTCAGTGTCTTCCATCCACAGTATGGCTGATGTGACACTAGTCTTAAGTCTGATAGCTGAAGGTCAACTAAATCAGTAGTAGATGGCAGTCCTGTCCTATTTTTATTTTTTTTTACCTTTGGGGAAAAAAGAGACAGACTCCTTTTCCACTGGAAAGGGTAGCAAAAAATGGAACAAATGACTGCATGTGATTTTGAGGTAGGTCCAGGCATTGCAGGTGATCATTCTATGGCTTTGCACAGTATGCATTATATGCACTAGTTCTGGTAAAGGAAAGCTCATTTTGCACATAGGACTTACAGCAAAGAGAGGCTGATGATTCTGTTCTATACAGATTTTCCAGTTGCTTCTAGATAGAGACAGGATATTTCTGCAAAGACCATTCTTCCTTAATTTTCCATTATGTGGTACATGATTCATAAACATCCTGAAATAAAGACTGAACTGGGTTATCTCTCAAAAATGATTTGTATCATTGGCACAGTAACACTTTTATATAAAATTTTAAAGCTTAGTGAGACTGTTGATGTCTACTAGAATCAAAGCTAGAGAATACCTTCTTGTATCTTCTTCCAGCTTTCATCTTTGCAATATAGAGTTTCTCAAGCTCAGGTTTTGCACTCAGCAGAAATGCCTGGAAATCTTGGATTAAATAACCTTCTCTTCCCCCACAGATGATTAACCCCCATTTTTGTGTGCTTTGACAGCAAGAGAACTAAAGGCTGTAGCGTGTGTGGTGAGGTGTAGGTACCCAAGTTGAGGAGAAGATCATGTGAAACCTTGCCCTTGCCCAAACCTGCTTCCTGCTTAGTTGGAATGTGACTTACTCTGACCCTGATCCCCGCAGAAGCCACGTTGCTTATGTGTCTCGGGCCTACTGCACAGTGAAGGTCCTTGGAGGTGAGTAGTGAGGTGAGAGGCCTATACTGACAAACCATGTGAGCCTCAACAAGCAAAATGAGTGCTGAAAGGATGTATTAAATGCTGTATGTCTGTTATTCTATTACTATGCCAAAGATGCAGCTCAGACACAGTTGTTAATTTGTTTGAAAGCTAAGTTCTATGTGTGAGGAAGAGCACTTCTAAATTCATTGTGTGTTTTTGAAAATGCTTTTTCTGTCTAACGCTACAGAGCTGGAAAATGCATATCAAACTTGGGCATTTTTTTCACCTTAGCAGTGACCCTATTAGTAACTTCACGAAGTTATATCAAGGATGTTTCCTGTCTCTCAAGTTTCTATGCAGTGCCTTTTGTAAATGGCAGCAGGAATGAGAGCCTGCAGGAGAATTTCTTCCTGCCTGACGTGATTTCTCATTCTTGGTCCTGTAGCTGCTTATAGACATCTATTGTGTTATGTTGGTTTTAGTCTATGGGTGGCAGTCACTTTCTAAATTTCTTGCGCAGTGTTTGCTGTCTTTCCTGCACTAGGCTTACCAAATTTGCTGTTAGTAACACACATCAACAGGCAATCGATAAAATCAGAGCTAATTACATAATGTGGTTGTTTTTCTGTTGTAGTTGCTGGGTTTTTTTGTTTTTCCTTTTTTTTTTAATTCTGTCTGCAGCACAAACAGGTATTAAATAAAAGCTAATAAAGTGTGTCATCTTTTAAATAGGTGTATATCCTGGGATTTTGCAAAGGGCAAACTGCACCACAAAAGGCAATTTCCATAGAGGTTTACGTGCATGAAAATAGTGAAATAATAAAGCAAGCAATGCATATTTGAGCTAAACCTGAACAGTCATTACAGATCTCTGCAAAATCTTGCTAGCTTAGAAAATGAAAGAGATACCAGGCAAAAACAGCAAGCAGTGCAGCTAGCAGGCTGCTTAAAAGAGAAGATATACTAGCAGAAGTCCTGACTGTTCCTATAGGTTTGCATTTGTGTTCATTGGAAATCCATTATTTGTCTAAACAGTGTCTCATTTGGCTTAGAAATACTGCTTATTTACTTGATTTTTATTCAAGAAGGGAGAATTTAAATTATGGGCTGTATAGGAAGGACAGCACAAAAGACTTATCAAGTAGCATCTGCCTAGTTCTTTTTTTTATACTTATTCCACTAATAAACTCACATAATAAACCTCCATGCTGCTACAATGCTATTTTTACATTTTTGATTTCTCTCTATATATTTTTCATCAATGCTAGTGACAGGCAAATCTCAGTGATTTGGGACTGTGTCTCTTGTTGAGATAAGTGGGCACTAAATCTCAGAGCTGGCTGTTTGTGAGAAGAGCCAGTGGGAACTAGAAGGGGAAGAAAATCCTTAATTCCCCTGAAATCAACAGAAAAGGTGGATTGGTGCTGCCTCACAAATACCAGTAAATATCATGTTGTGAGTTAGGTATTGCAAAACACTATATATTTGCTTTATCAGAGAACTTGTGGTTCCTTTGGGCTTGGGATTCTTTCTGCTTGCCGCTTGTGTAAGATTGCCACCGCTAAACACTTAAATGTTATGAGGTAGATCCTGGCTATCACACAGATAGGACGGATTTGAGGGGAGAAGCTGAAATACTTTTATTTACCATTTAGTTTTGGATTCCTAAGCGTTCACATTTTTTATCCATATCTTTTTTTTTAACTTCAAATTATTCTCTCTCCCCCCCTCCCCCCCCCCCTCCACCCCCATCCCCCACAACCACCTCGCCCACACC
>WTSP01021762.1:0-39015 GCA_025331215.1 Actenoides lindsayi | reverse complement strand
TCCCCCTACTTTTTTTTTATGTCTAGTTTTTCCCGCCCCCCCCCCCCCCCCATAAAAAAAGGCTGTGGATTTTATGCAGCTACATCATTTATGTACTGGGGATTTTTAATGAAGTCTCAATCATCCAAAGACTCAATGTAAACTCTCAAGATATGGTGCCATAGAAAATTGGAGATTCCAATCAGAAATTGAAGCCAGAAGATCATGTTATATTGACTGAGAGTTATTTCAGTCACTCTTAAAATTGTTGAGAAATCACAGAAGCGTCACAGTTGGAAAAGACATCTAAGATTACCATGTCCAACCATCAATACAGCCAAACTAAAACAACCAAACACCTTATCACCACTAGAGCATGTCCTGAAGTGCCTCATCTATGTGTTTTTTGAATACCTCTGGGGATGGTGACTCCACCACCTCCTTGGGCAGACCGTTCCAGTGCCTGACTAAAGCAAATTACTGCCAGTAAAGAAATTCTTCTTAATATCTAATCTAAACCTCCTCTAGTGAAGCTTCAGGCCATTTGCTCTAGTCCTGTCAGTATTTGCTTGGGAGAAGAGGCCATATCCACATTGCTGCAACCTCCTTTCTGGTAGCTGTTGACCATGATAAGGTCTCCCCTCAAGCCTCCTCTTCTCCAAACTAAACAATCCCAGTTCCTTCAGCCTGTCCTCACAGGACTTGTTCTCCAGACCCTTCACCAGCTTGGTTGCCCTTCTTTGAACTCACTCCATCAACATAATGTCTTTCTTGGGGTGAGTGGCCAAGAACTGAACACGTTACTTAAGATGCAGCCTCACCAGTGCCAAGTACAGGGGCACGATCACTTCCCTTCTCCTACTGAGCACACTGTTTTTGATACAAGCCAGGATACTGTTGGCCTTCTTGGCCACTGCGGTCACACCGCTGGCTCATATTTAGTTGGGTGCCAGACAGCATCCCCAGGTCCTTTTCCGCCATGCAGCTTTCCAGCCACTCTTCCCCAAGCCTGTAGCATTGCCTGGGATTGTTGTGACTGAAATGAAGAACCCGGCACTTGGCCTTGTTAAACCTCATACCATTGGCCTAGGCCCATTGATTCAACCAGTCCAGAGCCCCCTGCAGAGCCTTCCTACCTTCAAGCAGATTGACACTCCCACCCAATTTGGTGTTGTCTGCAAACCTGCTGAGGGTGCACTCAATGATCTCATTTAGATCATTGATAAAGATATTGAACAAGACCAGCCCCAAACCTGAGCCCTGGGGGACATCAGTGGTACCCAGACACCGGCTGTATTCAACTCTATTTACTACAAGTTCTGGGCTTGGCTGGCCAGCCAGTTTTTAACCCAGCAAAGAGTACACCTATCTATGTCATGAGCTGCCAGCTTCTCTAGGAGAATGCTGTGGGAAACAGTGACAAAATCTTTACTAAAATCCAGGTAGACAATGTCCACAGCCTTTCCCTCAAGCACTAGGTTGGTCACCTGGCCATAGAAGGAGATCAGGTTGATCAAGCATGACCTGCCCTTCATGAACCCACGCTGGCTGGGCCTAATGCTGTCTGTCCTGTACTTCCCATGTGAGCTCACTCAAGATGAACCTTTCCATAATTTTTCCAGGTGCCGAGGTCAGGCTGACAGGCCTGTAGTTCCCCAGATTCTCCTCCTGGCCCTTCTTGTTAGATGGGCATCGCATTAGCAAGCCTCCAGTCATCTGGGACCTCTGCTGCTAACCAAGACTGTAAATTAGGTTAAATGTGAAAACAGAAGAATTACAATATATATACTACCCACAAGTTTAACACACCAAAACCATAATCAACTGAAATGAAGTATTGTGATAGGCTTTCTTCAATGTCGTGTTTCTGATTCTGGGGCAATTTACTAAGCAATTTCTTAAAAAGCAGATTTTTGTTTTGTATCCCTAACTTCTTTTTGAGACAAATGGAGAAATGGCCTGTGACTTCAGTGTTGGGAGCAGCACATTAATATAGAGCCACTTGAAAAATCATACCTGAAGCCTCTCAACTACATTTTGGTATTGTTAGGAGTTATTAGCTGGCCTCATCTTTGTTTGCTGAGCCAGTGATAAAAATGTTTTAAGAAGAGAAACTCTTGAGAGTGAATAACATTAGAGAAAAAGTCAAATAGTTTTGAATAATCACCTTAGTGTTTATGAACAATAACTAGCGAATATTGTCATCACATTAATAAATGAAAAATTGTATCTGAATTGTGGAACCTTGATTTGCTTTGTGAATATTTATTTTCATTATTTAGCTGGCTTTATTTTTTCCTCCAGGAGTGGAAATTGCTCATTCATTGATATCAGCCTATTCTTTGTGCCTTTAGATGGCCATCTAAAAGGTTATTGGAATGATTTGTCATTCCTGTATGCTGGAAAGACCATCTTCCCCAACACTGAAGCCCTAGTAATGTCTGGAATTATAACTCCAAACATCGGTGCAGACTTCGAAAAATACAACATAAATTGACGTTAAGTTCTGGTGTCAGAACTTCCTGAGGTTAGAAAAAAATCTCAAAAAAACCTTCCAGGAGAAGCAGTTTTGAATGAGCTTTTGTCTGCTATGAATAGAGCTGTTCTGAATAGGAGTACCTGGGGATGGAAATGGAACTCAAAGGACTTTCAGTCAACTTAACAAAATCTTGCATGGTATTTACAGCCAGCTTGAGTTCATTATCTCTGGAGGTGTTTCAAGAAACATGTAGGCTAGCATTTCAGGACATGGTTTAGTGGTCATGATAATGCTGGGTTGATGGTTGGATTTGATGATCTTG
Organism: Actenoides lindsayi; assembly: GCA_025331215.1. Taxonomy (NCBI): domain Eukaryota; kingdom Metazoa; phylum Chordata; class Aves; order Coraciiformes; family Alcedinidae; genus Actenoides; species Actenoides lindsayi. The sequence goes on along the minus strand of WTSP01021762.1, from coordinate 36,235 downwards.
GAGGTCTTTTCCAGCCTTAATGACTCTATGATCATCCATCTTGTCTGGGGGGATTTTGACCCTATTCTGGCATTCATCAGTTATCACCCCAGTTTTTCTTCTTGTTATCATCAGACCATGGCTCTCCACAAAGTGGCTTTTTGTTTCTTCTACAGCTGGATTGCAGAAGGTAAATAAAAGTGGCCACAAGTGACTTTTTAGGAGGAAACAAGAAATATCAGTGGTAGCATAGCTTATTCCTCTTATCTCCCTTCATGCACAGCCAACAGACTGAGTCCTTGATGGAGAGTGGATAGAAGCATCAAGTCTAAAATGCAATAAATATATTTATTGGATTATTTTTTATCATAGTATTTTTAACTATGGATTGTTACTACTAAAGGTCCTAAAGGCATTGTCATGTTAACCTCTCTCTGCTGTTTCCCAGTTGGTTGCCTTTTATCACAATCAAGGCATCACGCATAATAACTAATCAGGTTCAGTGAGCAGAAGTGCTGTGAGGATGCATTTTAATCGGAAACAGTGTAGAATTTCAACATTTGTCTCTTTATGCTATGGGGTGACATTTTTAAATGTTCAAAGGGCACGCAGGTCTCCAACTCCTGGTGAAACTCTGAGAATGTGATGTGCAGGTCTGATTTGTGTTCTTTACAGAGATACAAAGATTTAAAAAAAAAAAAAAATAGTTCTTACCATTATTTATTTTGGATCTGGATTTTTAATTTGCTAATAAGGAAATATGCCAGTCAGTGCCACTCAGAAAAAAAAATCCCCTCAAGGAACTGCACCAGCATAGTTGAGGGCACATGCCTTCCAGTAATTATATATTTTTTAAGTAGTATATACAGACATCTTTTAAGATCCTATTATTGTGTAGGGCTAAATAAATGTAGCCTTTTCAGTTATATTCTATTTAACTCAGTAATTATATGGGTTTCTGAAAGTTTCAGTACCTCCTTTGTATATGCATGTTTGAATCATTTCAATGCTGCAACTGCAGATGTCTGTTGAGAGAGAATACTCTGAGAGTCTTGAGAAAGCTCAAAAATATATGAGAGGCCAGTTTGTTGTCTGCAGGATTATTTTGTCTAGAAGATGTTTTGTGCTTACTCACTATGGCATGAGTTGTGGAGAAGGCTGATGGCCAGCCTCATACTCCTGGAGAAATGTGCGAAGCTGAAAAAGATGTTATTTGCTACCTCAGGTGAAATAAAGTTTGTTATTTTTATAAAGATTACACTTAATAATTAAGGGTCCACACCCTGAACTTGACTCAGTGTTTTGGAAATCTCAATTTCAGTGTTTTGGAAATCTCAATTTTGGTATCTCATGTGCTCAGACAAGCCACCTTGCTGAGGAGATGAGCTGCAGTGATTGATACTAGTTGAAATATCAGAAATAATGGTAGCCTTATGATTATATTGGTTTAGACTATGAGCGTAGACAAACATCTTCCCTTACAGCTGAGCTAAGATGACTCAAACAGTTGGGTAAAATCTTTTTGAGTTACTTCATAGGTTTGGAAATGGGAGGCTACTAAGGCATGTAAACATCTGAAAAATTTCACTGTGGATGTTAGATGTGTAAGGTAACTGAAACTTGGCTCACTCCCACTTGTTTCTTTCTCTTTCAGTTAGACCTCACTATTACTAGAGCATTCCAACCTACAATAGAAGGGTACATTTGAAACCTGAGGAATCTGATTTTTCTTGCATCTGGATATAATGCCAAATTATCTGTCTAGAATATCTCATTCTTCTTCCTGTGATCCCAATTAATTAGAAAAAACAATATTCAGTTTATAGTAGCTGTGTACTGGGGAGAGTTTTCAGTGGATTAAATGACCAGATCTCTGAAATTATCCAAAATAGGTCAACATTATTCAATCTTAAGAGAAACTTTTCCTCATTTTGAACTTCTCTTATGCTTACTGCAAGCTAACTTAGTAATAAATCTTTCTGTCTCCCATGTTTCCTACAGTTATATTCATCATGGAGGTACCCACAAACCAGACAGCAGCAGCTACCCAAATTTTGTAACCAAAGTTACTCGGCACTATTTCTGACAAAATTTAAATTATAAATTTGGATATCAGTCGAGAATACACAACTAATTCCTAAGTTTTAACAAATATTGTTTCTAGAAAAATAAAGTGTTCACACACTCACTCATAAAGAGAAATCCTCCCCCACAAGGGTACCCAAAGGGTCTCTCTCACTCAAAGGGGGCAAGGACTTACTCGATGATATATTCTGAAGAAGTATTTGCTCACCAAAGGGAGAGTGAGGACTCACTCAATCTGTGAAATTGTTCTTGGATGGCATCTCCTTCCAAGGGGAAGATACACGACAGCAAGGCCCACTTGGTTTGAGGGAACCAACTCAAAATCAGCTTTCCAGCGGGGCTCCATTTATACCCTAGTCAAGTGTGCACTGTGATCATTCTAATTTTGTTGGGGGCAAGTGCACAACAGAGGCAGGCTAAGGACCTGCACCCTGAGGTGCTGGATAGTCACTGTGGGGCACCAGTAAATGGCTGTGAGGTGTGGAACTGATCTTTATCAGGTCTCTGGAAAGCCCTGGCCTTTATTAGGTTTTTGACAGGGTGGTTGTACATGCCACGATACTGTGCAAGTGAAATGATTAGTTGCCTCATCTTTGCCTCAAACCCACATACACAAATGTATGAATTAATGCTTAGAACAGGAGCTCAAAGATTGAAATATTTCAGGATTGTAACATCACATACATTCAATTCATGGCAATACGAACAATGTATACCCAATTAGAAAGAACTGAACAGAAGTGGAGTGAGATGATGGCTCATTGACTTAGTGAGAGGAGGTGAGGATGGATGACAGTAGGTGAAACTTCACCTTGCTGTGGGAAACCTGTGGCTTGCTGGAGATCAGCCTCAAGAAATAGCTCAGAGGGATTTCTTTCAAAACACAGCTGTTAGCTGACACTGGTTGACAATCCAAGGCAAAACACTTAGTTATGAAGTGCTTTACCTTACTTATTGTACTGTAAAATGATTTATCTGTCAAGTGCACACTTTGGTAGACAGATGTAGCATAATAGACTTATCATAAAATATCCCTGTATAGTAAATGTCTTTGTCAGCTACAAAAAGTAGCTGGATATTGGTTTGGAAATTGTAGATGTGTTGAAAAGTTTTTGACACATTAGCTTGGTTTTTTTTTTATTTTTATTTTCAAGAGTCAAAATCAGATTGTATATTTTTAAGCATTCTTCCTTTTGATTTTTTTGTTAGTGCTAAGCTATGCAACTAGGCAGTTAGGAAACAGAGTATATTAGTGTAATTTTGTTTAATGTGAAAGAAAATTCAAATTAACGATGTGTGTTTTAAGTACTTCCGAAACCTATGTGGTTTGTTTTGTTTGTTTTGGGTTTGTTTGGGTTTGTTTGTTTTTAAAGATACTATTGCAAAGCGAGACTGATCAAAATGGTGCAAAGCCTACTATTTTTTGATCACTGACTTTGGTCTCTGTTCACTTAAGTTCTAGGGACTCATATAGCCTTACATTATGCATTGAGATTCTGACTCAGAAATTCAAAGGACAGTTATGTTGCTTATGCATAAGCAATAAATTGGTCTGAGAAAAACACAGCTAAGCTCCCAAGTAACATCTTTGCTGGTATCACTTCTTAATAAATAATTAATGAAACTCTAATTGTAGTCACTAAGGTTTATAAATTAGATTTTCACATTGAAAAACACATTTTTTTAAAAGATGCACTGATTTAAAAACTAAAACGAATCTGACCTGAACTCCTATGTGTTACAGGTTAAAGAATTTCAGAGGTTCTTATTTCAAATGCAGGACTTTATAGGCTTTGTGTAAGCATGTTATGGTTTGAGTTTCAGGCTCAGGAGGCTGAAGGGAACTGAAAGGGAGCTCTCCTGAGCTGCAGCCCATGTCAATGACTCTAGCTGCCTCTGTCACCAGCCTGTGCAGTGTTGCCAGCACCACTTTTCCACTGGGGCAAATGTGCTGTTTTTCTGCTTGCTTCAGATGCCCAGTATGATTGTGTGTACTGGCTTCAAAAAGAAACAGCAAGAAGGAAACCAAAAGGCCAGTAAGGAACCATGGTATGGACCAGGATTTTTACTTAATTTTAGTATTTATATTTATTTTCCAGATAAATTTTTTCAAGCTCTTGGAATTGTGTGTGTGCGTGTGCTTGGCTGCTTTTTCTTTAGTTTTCTTTCCTTCAAGGAACCCTTTTAAATGAGGCACTGCTTGCAGATGCACTTCTTAATTAATTGTGAATGCGTAGTGTGGTGACAGATGCAGAGGATGTTGCCTTTATCCTGATCACATTAAAATGAGTTGTGTTGGATATTCTATGATGCTTGGGGAAATTGCTTAATCCTATTACTTCTTGGAGAAGATTGAGTACCTCCTAATGTGAAATACGAAACCTCAGAGCTGCACAGTGCAACTGCTGCCTCTGAGAGTGCAACACAAAATGTATAGGATTTCTTCTAATGTGAGTCAACAATGATTTCTAGGCTTGTTTATCACATAAATGTTATCTGGCATATTATTAGACAGTTGCTATGGAAACAAGGACCTACTACTAGAAGGATTTGTTACCATAAGTAGTTAAGACAATGCTCAGACCTGCATCCCTTCTGCAAACAGCCATCTCTTAAGGATGGAAGAAGCAGATAAGAAAACACCTATTTTTACTGACAAAACAATTTGGAAGTATTTATCAGCTGGTCCTTGCTTTTCTGGCAAATACATAGATATATTAAATTAAGTGCAAAGGTGTGAAAACACTGAAGAAAAATATTCTTTTATTTTATTTCACATAGTTGGAAAAGATAATATAGATGGTGCTATCTAATAGAGCCCAATGTGTAGACATGGAAAGCCTGGGTGGGCTTCCCTAGCTTCTCGCTAGTGTTTCATGAAACAAAACAACAATATAATCCAGCTGGAGGTAACAGTAACTGCTGATCCTTGAACAAATAGAAAGAAAAACTAGGTGTTTGGAATGGGTGTCTTCCTTCTGATGAAAGGTATTGTGGAAATATCATAAAATGGGAAACCAGAGTCCACTACAAGGAGAAGATGAGCCATAGTTGGATTGCTCTTGATTATCTTGTAGATTAGTGAAGGTAGTTTCTCCACTTTCTGTATGTATCTGCTAAAGAAAGGCAGGATATTGTATTGAAAAAGCTCCAATTTCCACATAGGTTTCAGTGTCCTCAGTACTTAGAATCTTCGAAGGGGTTTTTTAATATTTTGTGTTTGATCTATCCTCTGAATCAGGCAGTTATCTGAACCTCTCAGTTGTCATTTTGGAAGATCTAGTCCTTGAATTTGTAGAGAAAACCTTGGAAGATGTGAATGCTAAAAACAAAACCGACTCCCATAAACCCCAGAAAGTAAAAGATCACTTTGGGTTTTTATCTTACTTTTGCAATTTTGAAGCCAATAACCAATACCTAGAAGGCTGGGTTGTTTTTCTCTTCTTGGAGCCAGCAGTCCCACTGTTCTCATGAATGAGATCAGTGTCTCTGTGAATATGATACTGAAATATTTTCCTATGGCAGCTTCTATCAGCATAGCTCTCAGCTTGTGGAGCAGCAAGCTTCATTAAGTGCAGGTAGCAGTTACAGATATGCTAGAGGGAGAGTCCTGTGGCAGTGGCACAGCAGAAATGGGAAGTCAGGTTCCAAGAAAATAGGCTCTGTTGTGGCAACTGACACCAGCTGAAGTGATTTCCCAGTGCCCTGAGCATATGGGAAAATGTGCAAGAAACACAGCTGGACAGAGAGTCTGTCATCACTTTCATGATATGCACAAAAAGGACAAAACTGTGACGTTCATTGTGCGATCTTTATTCCTTCCCCCCACCCCCAGCAGCTATGGGCAGCAGCAGAACAGAAGATGAATAGGCTATTGATCTAAAAGCAAACAGGATGGCTGTTTATTTTAAGTTCGATGCTCATACACAGTCTAATATATTGCCACAAATTGTGTTCTAGCAATAAAAGAAAAGCCAGAGGCACTAGAGGGTTAAAAGACTAAAGCAGATTTATAGAGCTGAATTTCTGTGCACTGAACACGTATGTTAAGTGTGTGGGAAAGGCAAAATGACTCAACTTGTGCTAAGACCAGAAAAAAGCAGAGAACAATATCTATCACTGGGTTAAAATTGCATCAGACATTTAGCAAGAGAACAAGTTCTTTGGCAGGATAAAGAGAACTAAGGAAATTTGGAGACATCATCCAGGGAGCAGGAAAGCCCTCAGCAGAATACTGAATTGATCTGAAAAAGCTCAGCTTTGCCACATGGTTGATGCCCTAGGACAGATCCTGCTGTCCAAGAGGCAGAAAGAAAAGAATTGCACAGACCTATTGCTTTGGAAACTGCTGAGCAAATATAAGAAACAAGAGGATGGATATATTAATTTTTTGGTTTGTGGAAAAAAGGAGGACTAAAAAAAATTGCTTTCCACCAGCCGTAAAGGAAGACATTCTTGGAACTGTTACTGATGCCAAATATATCTCTCTATAAAATTCTTAATATATATGTGTACGGATATATATTTTACAAAGAACATAGCAGTAGGATTTTGGCATCTCTTTTTAGCAAACTGAGCTCGTCTTTGTGTGTGTTCAGCACATCCTTTGGGGAGACAGTTTCCTCCTGCTACTGTTTGGATCATGTTCAACACCTGAGGTGTAACACTTTTTTGATGGTGTAGAGGGCTTTAGGTTTATATAGAGGAATTTTTTATCTAGGGAAACACAGTGGAAGAATACCCAAAGGCAACCAGCCATTTTGGTAAGGATGAGAATAGTGGCTTCACCTAAGAAGATATGTAAAATTCAAATAACAGAAATAAAATACAGGAGAGAAATTAATCCAGCAACATGTATAGATAGATCTTCACTAACGTATCTGTCCTGGTAGTCAATGAAAAACATGCAGAGATTCTGTCTTTTGAATGATGTGGAGGGAATTTGGTCCATATCTTTCAGGCTTTGAGATGTTGCAGTGTTAGCTCAGAGAATGAAATTCATGATCTCTAGCATGCTGAGACAGAGGTCTTTTTCATCTTATAGAAATACCGGAGAGAGGAGCTGCATTTCTGAAATTGAGTTTATTCTTTCTCTAAGACTAAGGCATGTAATTGCTGCAATTACATGCTGAAATGTCTAGGAGGAAGGCATGTGGTTTGAGTGGGGGAGACTTGGGTTTTGAGTCTCTGCTCCTCAGGGCATGGGAATTTTAGTCACTGGATAAGCAGACATGATCAAAGAAAGCTGCTTTGTACTATGAGTGATAGAGGCTGTATTTTCTATGGTTTAGGGTTGGCTCAGTGTGCTCTAAGTATGTTACCTGCTTGGTGGCTTTTGGTCATGATTTGGCTTGGGTTACCTGCCCTGCAAATTGTAGACTGCCTTGGGCAAAAGAGAAGTACCTAAAGAGAACGTCTGTTTAGCACAGATGAGGTTGACTCCAGATTCATTCAAGAGCAGATCTTTGAATGTGCAGGGTTGTCCTGGTTTGAATTGGAACAGAACTAATTCTAACTTTTCAGTTAAGTCTCTTCTAAGTAACTGCAGTTTCTGAAGTTAATGGCAGACTTTCACAGTGTCTGCTTCTAGCAGTGATAATGCTCAATGTTTCTTTATGGTTACTACCAAGGGTTGGTCTGCAGGCCAAGGTCACTGCTAGATCTTATGTACCATGTTGGGTGGGTGCAGAAAGTAAAAGGCCACACCTGCGGGGAGGAAGGGACATGACAGGTGACCCCAAACTGACCAATGAGGGATTCCATCCCATGTATGTCATATTCAGTATAAAGCTGAGAGATCACAAGGGCCAAGCCTCTTCTTCAGTGCTCAGTGTCCAAGGAGGACTCTCTCTGTTCTGCCTTTGATCCTGATCCATGAGTTCCTGAACCCAGTTTCAGAATCCAGCTCCTGAATCTGGTTCCCATCTGCTGCTGAGTCCAGCCTGGGACTTGCCCAGTGCCTGCTCTACACCATCGGTGGTGACAGTGATTTAATTGCCATTAGGGGGGTTGGGTTTGATACTGGTTTTGTTTATGTTCCATTTCATTATTTTCATTAAAACTGTTTTAATTTTCTCTTTGAATTGATAAGTCTCTCTTCCTTACTCTCTTTCCCTTTGGGAAGGGTGAGTGGTTAACAGAGCATCTGTTATTTGTCTAGTGGCTGGCCCAGCCTCTAAACCTTGATGACATTTTTTCAATGAAATGCAAAAACCTTCAGCCTCTCATTTGCCTAAGCAGGTTGGGTCACAGCTTTGTGCATGTTTGATGCAAATTTGTGATTTTAAGCACACTTTCTGCAAGTTTTACATCTGAAATGTGTCAGTATCACTTTGGATCTTGCCTTTTGTGCAGAATACAACTGCTTAAAGAACCGAAATTGTGAGCACACTGTGGAAAGAATAATGTCAAGGACAGAGGGAATGTCTCCTACATGGAGCTTTGAGAAACTTCTCTGTCAAAGAATAGTGTGTTAATTTTGTCTCTGGCTATTCAGGACTGTACCAACTATTAAGCAATTAGATTAGGATATAGTTAAGAAGGAAAGAATTACTTCCAGTCTAAATAGTGTTGATTTTATCACCTTTCAGTTTCCAAAACCGTGATACCCTTTGTGGAAACCACTGCTTTCTAATGAGACCTAACATGTATGCAATTTTAGAAGTTCCTTTGGTTTTAATGTACACATGAATGTATATGTATAATATATACAGAGATAAATATGAAGATATTTTTAATGATGTAGGCAGTACTCCAGTTCATTTTAAGATACAATTCAGAGTATGACATCAATGAACCACTTCTAATTTAGGAGGAAACAGAGCTAATTTGGTGCGAGCACTAGGTTAATATTAGAAATGGGTTACTTGTTTCTGGCCAGAAGCATTTCATTCTCCTTCAGAACTAAATTTTTTTTTTTAATTTTGAACAGAGTGAAATCCCTTCTTCTTACTTTTGTATAAACACAAGAATAGATCCAGAGAAGGGATGTCCTTTCACAGGATCTTTAAATAAAGAAATGTATTATATATGTGTATATATATGTATATCACATACATCACATCAAATCTGTTAGAAGAGCTGTGATTTTTGCATACACACAAATTTGCATACAGATTTGACTGTTAGAAGTAAATATAGTCAAAAGTATCTTCCAAAGCAACTTAAAAAGTTGAAAGCACATCTCCTTTTGGACTCTAATACCACTGACATGCCTTCGTACCTAAATCACTTCTGGAAGCAATTCTCATTATCACAGTATGTGTGAGCATTTTTCTCTTGGTCAAATTCTGCTTAAACAGTTGAAAAACTACACTTACTTCAATTCCTTCCTAAAGTTGGGATTTCATATTCCTCTATATAATAGCTAATGGCATTATAAATTATCTTGAGCAAGGCAGAGCAGTATGAAAAAAGAAAAGAAATTGCTGTCCTTTTCTGCCTAGAGGCCGTCAGCTTCACTGAGGCTGGTATGAAAGACGTGGAGCTCAGAATATAGAGCTTCAAGGAAGAAAGATGATTTAAAATATTTCCTTGTGTGGAATCAATTTTAATTTGCTGATAACCACCAGTGACTGCATTGTGTTCATGACTTCAGCCTTAAAATTCTTTTTTTTCCCCATAAAAGATGGAGGTTATCTGTAAAACAAAATATCCTTTGAACCAAGCAACTCTTGGTAAGTGTGCTGCTGTAGATATGTGCCTAGGGAAAAACATTTTTTTTTGTGATTTAAGTCTTCATTTATCTTGTTTAGTGTTTGTGTATTAAGGCAAAAGAAAACCATGAAAACCTAGCAACCCTCTTATGTTTTCCCGTTATGTGCTTCTTCCTCATTCATTTATTTCCTTTCCTCCACCTCACATCCTAACACTAAGTTGAAATGCTTTCACTTTTGTGCATGAGCACCATTTTTTTGCAGATAGGCTTTGAATCATTTGGAGTGGAAAGATGGCATGTAATTCTGGCAAATTGTATTCTCTTTTGTTCTGTCAGTCAGGTTCTCAAAATTAGAAATCGTGCTCAGAGATGAAGGACAACTGGTAATCTAGGCAGATTTGTAAAATGAGGTTTCAAGCTACAAAATCTAAAATTCAAGAACCCTCACTGGTTTATTACAACTCCAATCAATAAGGGTGGAAGTCATTAAGGCTGAAAATGCCTCTTTGAGATGACCTTTGACATTCAGGTGAATGATGGAGAGGAGGAGAAAGCACTCTTGTGGGGCTCTGAAAGGATCAGCTAGAGTGTTCAGTCCTTGATGGTATGAAGCACTGAACATAAAACAAAGAAGTGTGTCCAAAAAATGAGCACTGTGACCAATTTCTGTATTGAGAGGACTTTCAAAGAGCTACATAGGCCTGTTTGAAAGTTGCCAGCATTAAAAGGTGGAATGAAAATTTTACTGGCAAGAGAAGCATTTGTGTACATGATCAAGAGCTGACTGTTTGATCTGAAGATGTCCTATCATTACAAAGGAGACTTCTGCATAAAACAGGGTCTTATTCTGGGCAAAGGTAGCTTTCCTAAGAATGCATCTCTACTTCTGAAAGGCCCTGCTGGTAACACGTGCTTCAAGCTACCATTTAAATATCTAGCAAATCGCTGTATCTAGCGCTGCGCTCTTCCAGCGAGAGAATCATGATTTATCCTGGTTACTAAAGGCAGGGAGACTTGTATCATCATGTTCTTGCCTATGTGTGTACACATGATCTTAAACATGCACTTGTTTTTCCCTGTTCTCCAATATGTATTTAATCTATTGGCTAATTTCAACCAAATTTGATTTTATGAGATCAGATCAATTTTATGAGAATGAGCAGCCAGAAAGATGGGAACCTCAACTGAAAAAAAAATATTCCCATGAGAATTCAGTCCTTATTAATCATAAGAAAATCTACATAAGGGAAACCCACAGGAGACACAAATTAGTAAGAATTCAGTCTTCATTAGTTTTATTGATCATGAAACTTCTCCTTAAAGTTTAGCAGGTTCTTGAGCAGACTTGAGTCTAAATAACACTGACTGCTCCTTCAGCTAGCAGTAAGGGGAAAAAAACCAAACCCAGAAGCTTGAAGTGGGCAAGAAAATGCATTTCATATGTCAGCAGCAGTATGCATCTTTTTTTTTTTTTGTCAGCTCTTGCATTATGATTAGATTCTTAAATGTGATGGTTTGCCAATAAAATATAACATGCTTTTAGAAATGGAGAGGTTGATCCAGGTTTTCAGCCTTTTTTATTTAAATCTGATTTATCCCAGAATATAGTTACTGTGTTTGTAGATTTGCATACTTAACCACTTAAGAATAATGTTAAAATAGCTTAGATGACTATATGCCAGACTTAACGTACTTATTTTGCTGAGTTTGTCAGCTCGATTCTGCATAATAAATTTTAGAGATAAATTAGATCTTGGCAAGCATGAAGGTCTGGGCCTTTGTGCAAACTACAATTAAAGGTCAATACCACTAAAACATAACAAACAGGAATCTTAGAAAATAAATTGCCTCTGTCAGATGTGCTTCAACCAGATCTAGGCTGTAGGCTCCCTGAACACAAAATGGAAGGAAAACGATACGGTTTGGTTTGAGTAAAAAAGTGCAAGTACTCCAGAAATCAGAAGAGGTTGATGACAGAGATCTTGCTCCAACCTTTTTTTCTTTTAACTACCAGGTAGTTATAAATTCTTTGCATAATGGAGAGACGAAGGCATTTCATCTAATAGAAATGAGGACTTCTATGCTGTTACCACCTTGTAAGACAGTAGTAAGGAATTTGCAACTAAGCTTTTGCTAATATTCAATCCATGTAATTTCCTACTGTGTGTGTATCAGGGCAAATCTTTTCCCTAAATTGGTGTTAGAAAAAGCAGTATATTGGAGGAGATTATTCTCTTGTCTTTCTGGTCCAGGTTTCTGGAGCCAGATCAGGGGTGATAAAAACATGACAAGGTAGGCTTTGTCACTGCTTTGTTGCAGCACTGCGTGCCCAATAATGAATACATCCTGTGAGCTACAGCATATGCATTATAGAGCTCAAATTGTGACCACGTGCCCTGGTACAGAGATGTGCCAACATACGGGTACTTGGGCAGCTCTCCAAGTGCTTTTTGTGGCAATAGTTCTAGGCATTTTCTTTTGTGCATTTGTCAGTGCAGTGTATGAAGGCAAGGGAGGAAAAAGGTGACCTACACTACTTCTCTTTCTTAGCTTATCTGTGAAAGCTATGATCCCCCAGTGTGTAATAATTATTTGTGGTGCTACTTTGTGTAAAGTTGATCATGTTTTCAAGGCCATTATGTTCATTAAAAAACACTGATTTATTTAAATCTCTTCACTGGGTTTCTTTCTAGGCTGTTGCTTGGTCATTTCTTATTGTGATTGTTCCCGTTTTTACATTTGAAATAAAGCAGCAGACCATGAGTTTCATGTTGGTGTTCCCTTTGCCCGTAGTACAGCAAATCTATCCTTCTAGACAGCAGATGGGGATAAGCTAAATGCTTGACCATCACCTCAGCAATGCATAGATAACTAAGGAAGTCACAGTGATATTTAAGAAACAAGAAGATAATACTTGGAAGATATTTCACTAGGTAGGAATTCATGATGTTTGACTTGTGTTGGAAGAACTGTGTGTACTCAATCCAATGGTAGCCTCTGTGATGTATGTTGAGATCTTTATCTTTTCTGAAACTAAAAAATGCTAGCTTGTGACACTAATTTACAAAACAGAAAGGAACATCTCTTTTAAGGACAGTTGCCTTTTTAACCATCTCCACTGCCATACAATGCACGTCTGTACACAAAGATCACGTATTACTGATTATGTGCATGTTAAATAATTTCCGGCAGTCACAATTTTTCCCCTACACAGAGTGTAGAAGTTGGTTTTGGTTCATGGGTCACATGTATAGGGCAATTGAAAAAATATAACAAATTTACAGTGATTTCTTATTCCCCAGCCTTCATGTGTGGTAACAAAAGCCATGTCTGACATAGACAATGGGCAAGGAAGCTGTTCATTTCTTCTATGAAGGATGAAAGTTGGAGAGCTCAGATGGAACACAGGTGGTGGTGACCTGTCCAGCACAAGATGGTCAAATCTGTGCTTAAGAAGTCTCCACCAGTAAACAGAGCAGAATACTGGACCTTCAAGAGGAAAGTGGTGTTTTAATGTTTGTTGTTCTGGAGGTTTTTTTCTGTTGGGGTTTTCAACAGAAAACAATTTCCAGCAAAAAATTATTTATCTGGTAAACCATGATGTGGCATGTAAGTTCCTACACTGCTTATTTAGACTATTATTTAGCAAATGCTCTGCTACTGATGCTGCAGGGGTTGTGTAAGGTAGCAGAGCTCTCAGAGGTACTGGGAGAGCGGTTCTGCTTCTGGCCTGTTTCCTTGTTTAGCAGGTATATTAGTCCTGGCTTTTAAAGCCTGCAGCTGGGAGTCTTTGCCTTATCTACACCAGGAGAGTGCAGGCAGGGGTAGCGCAAAATGCTCTGTCCTGCAACCCTGTTCTTCCACGATCACCTGTGGGAGCACATGAGTCATTTCCATCCTCATTTGTTTCTCTGCTGAGGCAAAATTGTTCACAAAAAGGTAGCATTTCACATTCCTCCAGAACTAGATTTGGAGTCAGCAGTTCATTTCAGATCATCCTGTGAGCAGCTTTTAAGTGGAAATTCAAGCATGCTTTCTGTATAGCCAGCATCAGCTATTTCTCTGGGCGCAGACATGCTGCGAGTAGGTTATCGTTTATCGCCACCACTCCTGGTGTTTGCTGAGCTCTCGATGTACCCGTTCGGTTAGGCGTAGGAGAACTTCCAGTCTTATTACAGTCAAAATAAGCAATTCGAGCAGTTAACATAGCTCTTCCTGACAGAAGTAGGTCATGGAGGGATCTTCTGGGCAGCTCGATCACTCCAGAGGGGCTAGAGACTCCCACTCCTCTTCCCCTGCAACAGGGGGAAGGGAAACAAGCAGAAGGTGGGCGGGTGTCTTGGGTAGCCGTGCCCGGGAGAGGGCTCCAGTGTGCATCCTCAAGGGTGAGATGTTCAGCATTTTGTCAATTCTTTTAAACTGTTTCCAACACTTCTGTATATTTCTTTAACCCATTGAGAATAGGTTTTGAATGCTATGGTTGTGCCCCATTGGGTCTCAAGTTTCAAAAAGTACTTGATTTGTCAGTGGATAACATGCATATGGGATAATGATAATGTTAGGGACTAATGTGTCCTTGCTTTACTAACTGACTATTTTATAGTCATCTCTTAATTAACTTGAATGTGAAAAATAAAGATGTGTAAAGAGTTGTGCCATTCATTGACTGTTGATGGGGAGCTGATTGCTCTGTTGTTTCTTACTGCTTTTTTATTTGCATGTTCAAGATTAGCACTAATCTTAGAAGAAAAGCTTCAGGCAGCAGTTTGCCCCACAAGCTGTAATGGCTCCTCCTCCCCTACAGTGATGGTCATCTGATCTTGGAAAACCTCACAGAATTTCAAAGTCCATCATATGAAACGTACAGTGTGACATTAAAAATAAACAGGATGGCTGGAGCCAGAAAGAAGAGTGTGATTTTGAAACTCCTAGCTTCCCTAGATGTTGTAGGTGAATAAATATTTTTGTATATCTCTATATATTATCAGATAATTAGAGATTACATAGATAGGAGTGTTTAGAAGGCTGACAGATTTTCAACTTTTAAAAAAACCCTACTAAATTCTTAATATTTACTATCTAGTTCTGCCTGCAACTGCTTGTCTTTGTCCCTTTGACGATCATGTTGCTCATGTACTGGTGTATGTGTGATTCCATGGTGTTTGGCTGGGCCATCAGTATTGTAAAATATTTACGTAATGCTGTTGGTTACACTATTTTAGTATGCTTATATTCAGTTTCAGTGCACGCTAATACTGATTATGTCCTGATCAAGCACACTTACCATTTCTAGTTATTGTAGGCTTCTGTTTTGGCTTAAAATAATTTCTTCAGAATTATTTTCAAAACATAAGTCAATACCATACTGCTATTGTTTGGGAATCCTATTGCTTTAGGTGTCCCTGTTTCTTGTCCTTCTTTTGCCTTATCTGATGTCTGGCTGAGCATTTTGTACCATCTGTATGGAGGAGGAAGACCTGATATGATGGCTTTATCTGCAGAAGTATGTGCGTGGGAAAAACCTAATACAGCCCTTAGCAATCTGTACCTTGGTCAAGAGCAAAAGTAACTTGGTGAAACATGTCAGTACAAAAGAATATATCCCTGACTTTGACATAAGCAATCAGTAGTTGTGTATTTGTGTCTTAGTGAAAACCACTCAGTACATTTTCCATTTTTGTCATCAATACTTCACACAAACCTTGAATGAGTGGTGATTTTTGTCAAGAGTCTCGAGGAAGAACAAAAATGAACCTCAGTTCAGATGGAGCTGATGCTGAGAAAAACATCTGGACAAGAACTGATGACTATACTTCTTTCATTTAGGAATTCTGAGATTTATTGATGATGAGGAAGAATATATTACTCTTGAGCATGTTCTTAATGAGAAATGACTAAACCAGATGAACTTCTGCCTAAATTCAGAGCGGTCAGTAGGGGGAAAGGGAAAGGAAGGACAAAAAGTAAATTATCCATTTGCACCTTCCCTTTTCTGGCAATGCTATTCCTACCTTAATTTCCTGTGCTGCACAAATGGGTGTATGGAGAAATACCTCAATATATGGGAAATGCTAGTGCTGTATTCCTCCTCTCAGACAACCTCAGCTGAAGCATCCATAGAGGAAGCTCACACGAGTCCATTTAAGGCTGAAAAAGCCCTGAGTGCATGGCAATAAATTCTGTTGCGGTTTTAATCAGTATTCAGAAGGTGGTGTAGCAGGGGCAGCTTGTTGGCAGATGCTGAGCACAGTGTATGCTCGAAAGAGAAATTGCTTGAAAATCCTAATCCTGCAGAACTACTTGCATCTTCTTGGCACCTTTCAGTGTATGTAGTTCCCCTGAACTTTGAAGCTTTGAAGCTGGGACTCAAATATATGAGGAGTCCTGGAAACTGTTGGAGAAAGTCAGGCAACTAAATACTTGTGTGTGCACACATGCAAGGGGACAACTGTTTCCACCACATCTCAAAATTGTCATGTTATATAATATATAACATATATATAATTTTGTAGTATAGTTATATATATTATATATATAATTTTGTAGTATAGTTTTTAATTTTTTATTACAGTGTTATACATTTTAGTTGAACAAAACATTAACATTTTCTACACAAAAAAAGGGTCTTGCAAAAATTGTTTGGGGTTTTGTTTTGTGGGGGTTTTTCTGTTTGCTTGTTTTGTTTGTTGGTTTTGTTTTGGTTTTTTCTAAAATAATTTTGAGGTTTTTAAAAGATCATAAAAAAATCACTTTTGGTCACACTGCTTATTGGTATTCCAAAATAGAATTCTAAGCTTTAGTATAGTACTGTGTTATCCTCAGACACTCTGCTGCAAAGGAAGAAAAGGAATAGAGAATCTGGTTCTGTTTTAATAAAGTCATTTGTTGAAGTAGGTCTTAAGGGGCTAGTGGTAAAAAAAAGAAGAGCTTGATTTGTGAAATTATTGTTTCTCTTAATAATAGAGAGAAATTAAAATTAGGGCAATCGTATTTAGGAAGAATGATATTACCCTTGATTGTGCAACACCATGCAGGGTCTTTTCAAGTGGAAAAGATAATAGATTATTCAATGTGGGACAAAATAGATTTAGGGCAACATGATTACAGCTTTATTGATTAATAGGTTGGAGTGGGAATGATATAATTTCTAAAGTGTTTCTTTAAAAAAGATCTCTTAGCCAAAAGGAGTAATACTGCTTGGAAACTGCTGGAGATGAAGTTTGTGAAAATCAGTGTATGTAATAATCACATGAAGAGAACAAGTTCCAATTCTCCTAGAGTTGAAAATGAAAAGTTATTTTTTTTCTCATCCTTTTGATTCCTCTCTATAAATCCTCTTATAATGACAGAAGACTTATTTTCTCTGAATCCTACCTACCTCTGTGTGGACCTGTGCATATACATGATGTGCATACTGAGAGATTAACAGATAGATTTAGTTTTAATGATTTAGCCCATTAAGGAACCCTCTTGTTATCTTAGTCCTTTTAGAAGTTACCATTCTCTAGAAAGAATGACTGAGCAAGATAAGAACTGCTGCCTCAGCTTCTCTGCTTCACAACCTAGGGTATTAATGTGAGTGAGCACAGAAAATGATGAAATAAAGATACTGTTAGAATCACTTGCAAAGTCCTTCTTTTACAAATCAAGAAAGTGGAAGATAAAATACAAAATATTAGAAAAGAAAGATTCTTTCCTTCTGTTTTAAGTCTTCAGTGAATTAAAAACAAAACAAAACCAAACCACAAACTAATTTATGACTTCTGATCAGAATACAATTTTTTTTTTTCCTATTTTCAGTCCTCCAGGCAGGAACTTATAGCACTGGCACTCCCACAGTTCAGATATATGTAACTGGCTTTGCATACCACATTTTTTCTATTGACTTCAATGCATGGGTAATCTGCCCTAGAGAAAAACAAATTTACGTAGTTTTCTGGGCTTACAACCCTAATGTGTATAATTTAGTTGGAATGATTGTCTTCAACATACTCAAATATTCTGATGGAAAAGGGTAACCTCTTAATTTTAAAAGTTTGGGGTCTTTTTGACAGTACATGTTTGTGAGGTTGTTGGAGCTTTTCAAGTATTTGGTGATGTTTATAGGTTGGTGTTTATCATTTTGGAAAATATTTTGAGAGCGGGGTTCACAGTGTATCCATCTGGGCTTAATAATTATTGATTAAATGAAGAATGTTAAATATTTAGTATTAGCTGCTATTTGTGGACTGCTTAGGCAATGATTCAGACTTCAGAAAGAATTAAGAGCAAAACAAGTTTTAAGCACAGGCTTTGAGATGTGGCTATTCAAGCAAAGGGAATCCATTCTGCTCCTCTTACTGCCAGTGACAGATTTCAGGACAATTTTGACAGCCAAGATGGTCTTTACTGAATCAGCCACTGAACAGGGTAACACCAGTTAGTGTGTGCTGCACATAGAGCCTCTAGCCTTATTTGATGTGGTTTATCTGCCAGCAAAACTGGGTTCTGAATGCCTGGGGTCTCTGAACAGAGGTCTGAATTCACCATAGCCAAAAAGACTGCAGGCAGTGTCAGTGTGAAAGTGAGCCCTTGGTTTCCCCTTACCTCACATCAGAGGTGATCTCTGGCACCCCTACTAGCACTGTGCAGAAATATAGTCTATCCTGGCTGTAAATGAGTCCTGGGATTGGTCCATGCAAGGCCAGCATCCATCTTAAAGTTAGATTGGCTATTTCAAAACAAGAGTCTTGTCAGAAGTAAGCCTGAAGAATCCACTAAATAAGTAAAGAAATTTTTCTACCATAGTTGTTGTATTTTGGAGTGACTGGTAAGTCTAAAGATGCATCAAAAAAAAATGTTGCTGATAATGTGTACAGCTCCTTTCTAACAGTGCAAACATGTCACACATCGCTTTCTTCCTTCTTCCACCCACACAGCTGCTTCTGGAAAAAGTGGGAAAAGCAGAACACCAAGGTCAGCTCCTCTCCACCCACCCCTGGTTCATTGTGAGCTTTGTTACCCAAAATTTTTCTTCAGCCTTCAAGGGTGTGTGTGATGCATGCTGTCTGTCAGAGGACTGTAACTGCGTGTTGTTTTCTTGTTTCTGCATTGCGTAGAATGGTTCACCTGAACTGCAAACTGGTTTTACAGACCCCAGTTTCAGTGGCGTTGCAGTGAGGCAGGGGTGGGTTGCTGGGGGATTTGGTTTAGCCCCTAATGATGGGAATATACTTTTTATGATTCCCTTAAATCTCACAAGTTCTTTTGATGAAAAAATGGTTAAGCCACTTTAATGAGTATATATGGGAATGAAAATGAAAACTGCTGAACACTTCTGCTTGTGTTCCACACTCTCTGTATTTTTGGTTGTCACTGGAGAAATAGATGAGAAATTACTCTGTATTTGTATTTTAGTATTAAATTAAATTCATTTTAAGACTTACATTTTTGATTAAAGATTGATCCTTTGTCACTCACAAGCAATAAATCTGGATAGTGACATGAGAAGGAGATCATTTACACACAGGGCCATGTCCTGAGCAGCTGTACGGAGCTTTTCTGAAATTGTGCTTATTTATACTAGGTGAGCATTTGCCCTGGTGTATTTATTGCATCGTATTTTGTTCTGAATAAAAGCAGGTCCCTCTTCATCTTCAGGAGAATGAAATAGGCCCTGAGTTGCTGTGAACAGCTGTAACACCTCTGGCTTTGACAGCTGTCTGCTGAAATTATGACTTTATATTAGGAATGTGCCCTCACCTGCACTTTTTAATGGTGCTGGACAGTATATTTCCACCTGTTATTTCCTTTGTGTAGTTTTTTTTTTATACTCCTGTGTTGATGTACATCCAAACATATGTTTATTGCCCAGCTGTTATTCTGGGATAATGCCTTTTCTGGGGCTAGAAATTCTTCCAAAGTGGTGGCCATAGACCACCATGACAAGGGCACCCGGAGCAGGCCTTGCTCCTCATAGCAGTAGTAGGGTTTCTTTAGTTTGGGTTTGGGGTTTTTTTTTTCCTATTTTGCCAATCCTACTGTCTACTTTTCTCTTTTTGAAATAAAGAAAACTCATCTGCTAAACACTGCCTCCAGTCCATCAGAAGAGGAAGTCTAGATGTGTGTAAAATGAAGAGCAGGATGAAGAAAATTTAGTTACTTCCACAGAAGGGAACCTAGACACAAAAATTATCTGTCTCACTATGGCATTTTACCCTTGAGATAATTATATCTATGGATGAAGTCCTACCTCTGAAATAGGATCCAAAGCTGTTGCATTAATGCTGGAAAAGAATGAATCGAATATAGATAATTTTTTTTGTATCATCTGTTCAGTGATTTGGGGTAAAACATTAAAAGCCTGGGTGTTTATATGGATTCTTTATCTGAAAAAGAAATCCAAGTAGGGCTAAGATTTTTAGGGTTGATGGTTTGATCAATTAAGTTTAAATTTGAAAAGATTGTGTGTGTAAAACCAGAACCTGATGTGGTCATTATCCTGAGAGAAGAGAAAGTATAGCTGCTGGTGAGCTTCAAGAAAATCCAAATCAAACAATAAGAAACATTTTTATTTGGTTCCTTGCACTTAAAAAGCCCACACTGGAAAAAATCAAAACACTGAACCCCTACCCCACAACAAAACAAAACAACCTCCCCCCATTTTTAATGTGATGAATGAATCTTCCTTATGTATGTTATGTTTCTAGTGGAGTACATAATCATTTTAAATCACTGAGGACTGAATTTGGGATTTTTTTAAATTATTTTTTTTTTAAAGCCTGTAATGTATTTTTAACTTACTCACTGAAGTGCTGATTTTCTTACCTCTATAGTCATGGGAAGTATGAAGTGCTGAAGTACAAACAAGAAGAAAAGTATCTCTTTTATAGAAAAGACCATACTTCTGTGAGTGTTCTGTTATTTTTGTTATATTGTGTGGTTAATGGAAATTCATTCTCCCCCTTCTCTGCAGGATCCATTGTAACCATGAAGAGAGGGGGGGGGAGGCATCTCATTTAATTTCAACCAAGTTTTATTTGCAAGTTACTGTTAATAACTAGTAACAGCTAGTAACATACATGTAAAGGCAGCAGGCTTTAGAACTCCTTTCTTATTGGTGAACAGTTAGTACTGCCACAGTAAAGACTAACTCTCCATTGTATATTTTACAAATATTTTACAAATATTTACACAAGCAATAATATTATTTACCATTATCACTTCATATCTTGTAAAATTGCTCTTAGATCATATGCATTTACAACCAACAAGAACAATGACAACAGCCAGCTCTTACACAAACAAAATAATTAGTATCCTTCTCTAGTTCTCTGTCTGCTAAAATTATTGAAAGCTACAATAACTGAATCTGCTGATGCAAGCTTTTGAAATAGCTGTTAAATAACATCAAAATAAAGCCTGTATTTGGCTGCTGGAATCTGCAGAATCTGTTTCAGGTCATCATATACACAGAGCATCTTTGATCACTTTCCTTGCATTGCCTCCTTAATCTATCTCGTTTTTTTAACCTTTAGCCTGCATCATAATTCAACTGCTTGCTTTTATCTCTCTATCCTATAGTGTAAATCAACTGATAACACAAGAATGGCTGTGGTAAGAGATGGAGTCCTAAGTAAGCCATTTGTGTCTATTGGGATGAGCTCCCCTACTGGTGTGGTGGCTAGGGAGTGGTGTGGAGGAGTGCACCTGTATTTTCCTGTTGGGTTTAGATTTTTCATCATTTTAGAATGCTGTTCTAGATGCATGTCTATAGCGTCTGTGCTTGTTAGGCTGGAGATAGGGCAGAACAGTACAAATCTGAGATCTAATACCCTCCTCCTCTTAATGTTTGAAAAAGTTCAGGTCAGTGTTTGCAACTGTGTGCCTGATTGACCTGTGCTGCGTTGCTGAGATTGAGTTTGTTCTGGCTAAATGCCTGAAAATTCAGGTGCTTATCCAGGTTGATTCAACATACATACAAAGCTAAGCTAGAAATTCCATCAGCACAAGTTTGTGAAATTTACGGCATCTCACCATCTGGTCCAGACTAGGATGCAGAACTGTATGACTCTTACCTGAATGTTTCAGACATTAACCAAAAAAAACCAAACCAAAACAAAAAACCACAAAAACACAAAACCCAAAGCAAAACAAAACAAAAAAAGCCCTAGAGTTTATTTTGGTCTTTAAATGATCAGAGGTTGAGCACGGAACTAATATGTTTGTGTTATTTTATGCCATTCATTTCCTGCATACCTGAAAACAGAGGCTTAAACTCTGACAAGAAGAGCTGTAGATTTAGTATGAGTAGGTGTTAATGTGCAATATCTTGTAACAAATATACAGATTAATTGAACAACTGCAATATAGAGGAACGTTTTTCATTGTAGGGAACAAACAGGCAAGGACAGGTGGCCTTTTTAATGTAAGCTGATGATTAATGTGATGTGATATGAGTTACGAAGTGTGTTGATAGCCTGCTAAACCTCCTGCATATGAGTTCTCATGGGAGTCTGTAGAAATGCATTATCTGTCACACAAAATAAACTGGTAAAGTTTTAGTCAACATTAGTTCTTTCTTTCCTCACTGTTTCTGAACAGACAGGAATGATGTGCCTGATTCCAATTCTGCCTCAAATCAAAGTTATCTTCTGAAAGGGACTAAGACAACTAACCATACTTAGGAGAGGTAGCAAGATCATCTATTATATGGAAGAGGAAGATGACCACAATTGCTGACCAAGGTTAATTTACAGGCATTGCATTTGGTTTAGTTCATTCTGGTCAGTTTTCCTCTTTTAGTGGATTCATCTGCCAAACCAGATGTCTCACTTAGCAATCTTTCACAACTGAGATTGGATGATCCTCTTTACCCAGACATAGAAAAGTCATCTTTATGCACAATTTTGTTTTGACTTTTTTTGTTCACTTGTAAAAAAGTCAAGGATAATGCAGATATTCCAGGTATAATTTCGGTTTATCCTGGGACCACATATTTTGCTGAGAACTGAAGGAGTATATTTTCCTAATGCATTTTTCTCAGATTTTATCTGGCCCCATTCAAACTGGCTGCATGCACACTTATTTCTATGAATGGTGATTAATGAAGCAATAAATGCAGCTGATACTTCAATGACCTTCTCATTACCCACCTGAAACCATTCAGTTATAGCTGAGATTGTAGGTGTTTTATTCATACTGTCTGTCATTTATAAAGACCGTCTCCTTCTTGCTAGATAAAACCTGGCTAAGCATTTTGTTACTGGTTTCCCATACTGTTGTGGGCCTGGAGGGTGTCTTGCTTTATGCCTCTGTTGTTGTTGATTATTCTGACTCTCAGAGTTGAAACTGTGTGTCTGCATCTGTGCCTGGAAGGAGTATTAATTTTTAAAACATGGAAAACTTCCATATTCACCATCATTTAAATAGAAAGGAATTCAATGTGCAAATTCCACATAGGCTGTTGATTAATTCCCAAGGCAAATGTACCCGTTAGCTTTACCCTCTCACTCAAATTTGCCTGGTTTGTGAAAAAGAAAATGCATTGAACTATGATCCAGACAACTTCAGTTATGAAAACATATTTAATTTTGATATTACACAGTCTTAAAATATTACTGGGTGGCTAGTTGGTCAGAATATGCAGAGAAACATATTTTGTTTCGATACACATGGCCGAGCAAATAAATTACCTGTGCATTTGTAATTTTATCTTTGGCAGTTTTCTTGAGGGAGATGGGTGAATACTCATAGTAGTGTAAATCAAATTCTTTTCTGCAAAATATTAATGAAAATTAGGTTGTTGATTCTTTAAATAACAATAGCAGAAGCAGCAAATAGAACCAATTAATCTTTATGAGTAGATAGATTCATCATAGTTATCTGTTCGTACTGCATTTGCATCAACCTCAGGAAATAAATTTAGGAGAGACCACTGCTCAGCTGTGAGTGCCAATTTGTGTGATGAACTTTGGCAGAAGTTGCCGCCTCCACAACTTCAAAGGTTCTGAAAGAAAAGAGGAGTGGAGAAAGGTTTACATCATGGTTGCTCAAGCTTGGGGAAACACCTAAGTCTTCACAAGAACCTCTCTCCTGGGAGGCTGAGAAACAGATGCAGCAGCACAGGAACTGGGTGTTGTGCAGGCTCGGGCTGTTTTTTCTGATGAAGGGAAACTTCAGTAGCCTGTGGCTTAGGGAACCTGCTTGGGCTCTGACCTGGTTTAGGCAAGTTCTTGAAGGAGCTGATTTTCGAGCAGTTGGGCTTTGCACAGTGGCATGTGTTTGTCAGGTACTCCTGAGCATGTGTATCCAAGTAGGTGTTCTGATTTTCCTGTTAAGCATCCTGTGAAAATCTGACTTTATTTAAGAACAACTGTCAGTGTTATGATAAACTGTCTCAGCTACTTGAAACAGTAGCAGGGGTTAAAGTTGGCAGAAGCTGTACTTCACTGTGAGGCAAGGCCATTAAAACCCTGAGAGTTTTTGAAACATATATTGGAAGTGGGGCTAAGATATTGGAAAGCAATAAAGAAAAAAAATCTATGTGAACCCCTATTTAATACTATTTTTAAACCGCGCCTTTTGGAACTGAGCCCAGGAGCAAATGTAAATGGTGCCAAAGGCTGTAGGTATAGGAATGCACGCTGTTCACTGCGGGCATAAGTCAAACTGACAGGTTGTTTAAGTCTTAGCTGAAATGTGCTGCTCTTTAAAATGAGAACAAAACCTGTAACCATAGCCTTAATTATTGTACTGGTGCCAGATAGAGCTGGTAAAATACCCTTTTGTTGAAAATATTTTATTTGATGAGAGGTAACATTTATCAAAAATATCTTGTCCTGTTCATATTGAAAGGGTTGACTGAAAAGCTTAGCTCATAAACACAAAGGCTTTAAATGTCCAGTGGGTCATGAAGCCTTTTCCCTTAGAGAGATTTGAAAATCTCATTTTAATTTAATACTTTCAGAGTAATATGGAATTTTTGCACACTCATTCTTTAGAATGGACTGAGTTTAACAGATAGCAGACTGAATAGAAATTTTTCCTTTGGACATACCAGGAGTGAAAAGTAGCTTAAAAAAATGTAATTCAGTTTATATATTCTTTTCATAGTTAATACACATTTTCTGAAAAGTGAAGAACTCAACTGCTCTGAACAAATTTACTTAAGCAACATGAATATAGACGTACTGATTTTTTTTCTAGTGTAAGTAATAAACAATAAAAATTATCACAACCATGCAACTGAAAAAAGTGTAATGTAAGTTTCAGTAGAATTTTTACAGCAGTTTCTGCATGCAGTCTTTGCTTCTTTGGGACACACGCGTGTATTTCTTTGGGATAACAGTGTCGAATGAGAAACCAACACGAAGTGTGAATTTACCCTCTGATTAATTTATTCATACATTATTCCAGGGCTCATAACAAGAAACCGGTTTCATTTAAATTCACAGGGTACTGTCATATTTTACCCACATTCATCATTGTATCACACTGACTTTTTAAACACTCAGAAATAATACCCTTGACCTTTAGAATATAGGGAAACACCAGGCTGTTTCAGATTGGGACAGTATTCTAAGTTCATTGACAGTAAACTCAGGGAAGGGTCATATATGGCTGTACACTATATTAAGTCTGAAGACTTTGATGCTAAAGAATGCCATGCAGACTATTTCGGCTGTATGTATTGACTTGGTTGTATCACAGACTATACCAGTAGACTTGAAAATATTTGGCTAAATTCTTCTCTCAGAGTGTGTTGGTAAGATTGCTGAAGTCATACAAGGTACCGCTAATAAAGAACAGATGTAAACCCCATTCTTGACAATTAAGCTTAGAGGAGTAGTAATAGTGATCCCATTGAAATCTGATCTATTCAGTTGTGCACTATTCTCTTCTTTTTAAACAAAACAGATTTATGACATATTTCCCGTGCTTTTTACTGTAATCATGTCACCTGTGTCTGCATGGACATCAGTATTTTGACACAAATTTCAAATTTTTTGCTATAAAGATTCCTCTGGTCCTAGTCATAATAGGGAAAATAGATGCAATACCAAATATGTGAACCTGATTTTGTAATTCTCCCTCATACAAAATCCATTCCTTTCAGTGATGGGCAAAAGTAGAGTTTCAATTTCTATATGTGGAAGGTGAGTTTTGCACATGTAGGGAGGGATACATGGGTACAAATGTCTGTGTACCTAGGTATGTCTGTAAACCAGAGGGGTAAAATTAACATTTTGTGTGTATATATGTGCCACAAATGTTGTCATTAATGTCCCCTTGTCATTAAAATGGAAATAAAAAACATTGTTACTTCTAGACACCATCATCTGTCAAAAATGACACAAAGTACCTATAGAAAAATAGATTTTAAAACCCAACAGCTCTCCAAAGCACACATCATTCCTCTATTTTCAAATTGCCACATCCTCATGTGGCAGCATCTCTACTAAACAGAATGTTTATTGTAACTGAAGATTAATGTTAATTCCTAAGATAATTTCTACATTAAAATAGATTAAATGTTTGAATGAAACACCAAAAGTTTTACCAATCTTAATTCATTCCACGTGATACTGAAATGTGTGAAGAAAATTATCAAGCAGTTACTAGATAGAATTGGAAAGGATAATGATTTTGTCTTTTCCCTGGAATATCTCCTCTATGTCTTTAAATAGTTCTTAAACTTGACCAGATCAATCTCTGAAAGCAAAACAGCCATAGATCAACAAACACCAAATGGAGTCTAACATTTCCATTTTCTAATATGGAAAGTGCACCAGCACGTCTCTACAGCCATCACAACAGTGGTCTGTCTGCAAGTGCATATCATGGTATACAATTGACTTCATCAAATACATCAAATGCAGTCAAAAAATACGTGGGTGAAAACCATCACTAAGCATTAGAATGAGCACATACACAATGTCAATAAAGGACAGAAACACTGTGGGAGAATACTTTTTGTGTTTGTTGAAGTGCATGTCCTAACACAACATACGGTTTTAGTAACAAAGCAGAGTGGGCTTGGAGCACACGAGCAAGATTCCTTTCAGGTGAAACTAAATGGCAAAATGCATTCTCAGGAAGGCACCTAATGTGCTCCAGATGCAAATGGACACTCAGTCCACAGGAACAAAAAAGAGCTTGTCAAACATGAGACCCGTGTAAGTGTATAGTGTAGGCATTGGCTCCCCAGCAGAGCTAATTTGCTTTATGGATCTGCTCTGAGGGGCTGTGCTATTTAGCAAGGGAGATGCAGCATCTGGGCACCCGTGGCAGAACAGTCCATGTCTGTCACTAATTTTCTTATCTGATGGAGTAGGATAACCACATTCAAGCCACTACTGGAACTAGTTCCAGGTACATGTTGAGTGTTGAATCGTGCCTAATAAATGTTGGAAGCAATATTAATTGGAATGGGTCAAAACCATGCCAGGGACCCTTTTGACAACGTCATGGTTGTGGTAGTTGTGTTCTGCTGACAGGAAGCTTCTTGGGATACCTTTAATTTAGTAGTATAGGCATAGTCTCTCTTTCTTCAGGCTGATGCTTCCAGGAGGGCTGTCTGAATTTGAACTTCAAGGTGCTGGGATCTGTGGCCAGACCCATATTGCTGAGTGAACTACAAGCCTGGCCCTCAGTAGTTTCAAGTCTGCTGGGCTGAAGAACCCAGTGCTCAAATGGCACCAGAAGCAGGAGTGTTCTCCACAGCAGGCTGCCCAGGGCAGGCATGTGGAAGCCTTGATTGATACTCGCTCAAATGAGTATGTTTAGTAGGAGTGTCTCACGGTTCTCTCTCAGCCTTTACAGCTTTGTAGACATCTGCAACTACAGGAATTCTGACTTCATTATTTAGCAGATTAATAAATCGTTCTTAAGAGTCATTTGTGAGGATTTGTAAGAAGAGCTGGCATAAACAAACCTATGACAGTAGCAGAGATGATAAATCCCAGCTTAGAAGTGATGGAAAGATTAAGAA
The DNA here is from genome assembly GCA_025331215.1 of Actenoides lindsayi. Classification (NCBI taxonomy): domain Eukaryota; kingdom Metazoa; phylum Chordata; class Aves; order Coraciiformes; family Alcedinidae; genus Actenoides; species Actenoides lindsayi. The sequence goes on along the minus strand of WTSP01021762.1, from coordinate 8,543 downwards.
AGGGAAGGTTACCTACTGCAGAAACAAAAGTGCAGTGCCTGACAAGACCAGATTAGAAGACATCTTCTGTACCTTTTCTTTCCTGGTATTGTTTCCCTGTAAACGCTTTTAGGTCTGGGAACTGTAGGTATTTTCTTGCTTATCACAAAAGAATTGCAGAGACTACAGGTCAAAAGGTAAAATTCTCATTGCAGTACAATTTTCACAGGCTGAATCAGTACTGGTGTGATTAGTAGTGGTTCACTTATAGGAGTGGAAAGGGCTTCTACCAGCATTTTACCTATGAAGGAAAAAAAGAATGAAAGCAAAAAAATACTCAGGATCTGGTGGATAATTTTTCTTCATTGTGATGATGTTCTTTATCTTCCTTTTCATTTTATAAGAAATAAAACCACTGAATTTTAAAATCTTTTGCTAGAAATATATTGAGTGTAGGAGGTAAATGAGGACAGAAATGGGAGCAGAATACAGTTACTAGAAAAGCAAAAGAACAAGAAATGAATAAGATCAACAAAATTTAATGAACAAAATATGTGGGACCTTCTCTCACATAAATGAAAATTTAAAGACACAAACTTATGGCACAATAACAGGCTAAGAGTCACAGCAGGTCCTATAGCATAAACTAAAGTCTGTAGCATAAGCAATATTAATATTGTTCAATTCTCATGATATAAATCTGATAATATCAAGAGGGTTCTGTTTTTGGACTCTAAACTTGTTTGCATCAGTTTAATTTTGCACTTGCTTCTAACTTGAGCAGATGTGATAATGGAATGGAGAATTCTTTTGCATTTACTAATGCACTACAGTCTGTTACACAAGAACTTAGTTATTATTTCAAAAGTTGTCACTTTCAACCTCAGAAATGGCATATGAAGTCCCGGGCACTAATCTTGAATCTATTTCTTAGTCGTATGTACCAATAACATGGAAATTCTGCACAAATGAGCGAGAAACCCGAGAAAACGGCATAGGAAGTGAATTATTTTGGATTAATCAAATGTATAATGTCTTAGTAAAGTCCTAGTAAATGCACTGAGGTAATTTAAATAGAGATTATGAAGTACTTTTTGTTGGTCTTTTTCTGGTAGTTCTTATAGTTGCAGGCCGTTTTTTTCATGTGCATTAAACAACGAACCTCTGCAAAACTGTACAATTAGGAAGATACTACTACTGCATTATTAGTTTGCTGTTTTATGGTGCATGTTCAGAGCCTGGAAGGAACCTCTTTCAGCTGATTTAATCAGAAGATCCCTGTGGCCTCATCTCTGCCACCCCTCTCTACTCCAATTTGGGCAAAACCCGGCAGAGGCAGTCTCCTGACATATAAGGCCATTGATCTAAGCATCCTCTTTGGTGCCAGTTTGAATAAGTTAGACAAAGTTAATACTGAGTTAAATCCTTTTTTAAAACCTTCCTGTGTTTTCATACCCTGGAGCAATAAGTTTCACATTTTTTAGTGTAACAAAGGATTTCTTTTACCATTTTGATAAGAGACTATCTACTCCCTGACGAGATACAGGGTGTTACTAGGCCAGAGCTGTATGCCTGGATGATGTATTTCAGTTTGATACAAGCTGTACCATAATTTTAGACACTGTATTAATAAGTATATATTAAATTTGGTACAGGACAATTAAGAAAGATGAGTCAGCAGCTCTCATGTGTGAGGCAGAGAGAGTAACCTGGCTGGAGGCATGCTGGGACAGGAGATTCTGTCTCCCACAGCAGTCTCCTAGAGAAGTTGGCAGCTCATGGCTTGGACGAGTACTCTCTTTGCTGAATTGAAAACTGGCTGGGTGGCTGAGCCCAGAGAGTTGTGCTGAATGGAGCAAAATCCAGTTGGTGGCCGGTCACCAGCGGTGTTCCCCAGGACTCAGTTTTGGGGCCAGTTCTGTTTAATATCTTTATTGATAATCTGGACAAAGTGATTGAGTGCACCCTCAGCAAGTTTGCAGATGGCATGAAATTGAACGGGAGTGTCTATCTACTCGAGGGTAAGAAGGTCCCGCGGAGGGATCTGGACAGGCTGGATCGATGGACTGAGGTCAATGGTATAAGGTTCAACAAGGCCAAGTGCCAGGTCCTGCACTTGGGTCACAATGACCCCAGGCAAAGCTACAGGTCTGGGGAGGAGTGGCTGGAAAGCTGCCCGGTGGAAAAGGACTTGGGGGTGCTGGTAGGCAGCTGGCTGAAAGTGAGACAGCAGTGTGCCAAGAAGACAAATGGCATTCTGGCCTATATCAAAAACAGTGAGTCTAGCAGGAGAAGTGAAGTGATTGTGCCCCTGTACTCAGCACTGGTGATGCCCCAGCTTGAGTACTGTGGTCAGTTTTGGGTGCTGCAGTATAAAAAGGACATTAAGGTGCTGGAGCAAGTTCAGAGAAGGGCAACAAAGCTGGTAAAGTGTCTGAAGAAAATGTTTTATAAGGAATGCCTGAGGGACCTAGGATTGTTTGGTCTAGAGAAAAGGAGGCTGAGAGGAGACCTTACTGCTCCGTACAACTACCTGAAGGGATGTTGTAGTGAGTTGGTCTCTTCTCCCAGGTAACTAGTGATAGGACAAGAAGAAATGGGCTTAAGTTGTGCCAGGGGAGGTTTAGGTTGGATATTAGGAAAAAATTTTTATTGAGAGTGGTTATACATTGGAACAGGCTGCTCAGGGAGGTGGTGGAATCACCATCCCTGGAGGTGTTTAAAAAATGTCTAGATGTGGCACTTCAGGACATGGTTTAGTGTTCCTGATAATATTTAGTAGACTGTTGGACTTGATGATCTTGAAGGTCACTTCCAACCTTTATGATTCTATGACTAGATGAGAAATAAATCTGCAAGCCAAAAATAGTTCCAAAAGTTGCAAAGGAAATGGTCCAACTCTTGCAGTATATTGCTATTTACGTTAAAGTAATAGATGGCACTTGAAGAACAGTCCCAGTGCCCTCGTGGTGAAGACAATATGGAAGACACCAACTCTGATGGACAGAGTGTGCAAGCATACGCTGAATAAAAGCAGAAGGTTGGGAGTGGAGTAGGGTAAGATGGTCTTCTCACTGAGGAGAGCATCTCCAGAGCAGGTCAGTCCACACTGGGGAAGGGAATGGTGGGAACAAGGGCTGGTGAGGGCTTTTTGAAGTTAGAAAGATCCAGGAGAGTGTCTCCGCTGTGCTGGGGACCAGCAGCTGCTGAGGCGGCCCGGGCAGAGTGGCACTGCCAGTGGCTGCCCTCCCACTGTCCAATGCTGCCCTGGGGAGCGCAAGCAGCTTGGAGCTCGGCATGTCAGCCAGCGTCTGCTGCAGTGGTTGGCATGAGGGCAGAGCAAGGACAAATGTAGGGGTGCACCTGGGGAGGAACAACCGCCTGCATCAATACAGGTTGGGCGTACACCTGATGGAAAGCAGCCCTGAGGAGAAGAAGCTTGGATCTGGTAGATAATAAGTTTACCATGAGCCAGCAATGTGCCCTTGTGACCAAGAAGGCCAATGGTGTCCTGGGGCTCATTAAGAAGAGTGTGACCAGTAGGACAAGGGATGTCATCCTCCCCTCTCTATTCTGCTCTGGTGAGGCAGCATCTAGAATACCATGTCCAGTTCTGAGCTCCCCAGTTCAAGAGAGACAGGGAACTACTGGAGAGAGTCCAGTGGAATTGACAGCAAAGATGATTGGGGAACTGGAACATTTCTTTTACAAGGCAAGATTGAGAGAGCTGGGACTATGTAGTCTGGAGAAGACTGAGAGGAGACCTTATCAGAATCTATAAATATCTAAAGGCTGGGTGCAAGGAGGATGGAGTCAGAATCTTTTCAGTGGTACCCAGTGGCAGGTCAAGGGGCACAAGCTGGAACACAGGAGGTTCCATCTAAATATGAGGAAAAACTTTACTGTGAGGGTGATGGAGCCCTGGAACAGGTTACCCAGGGAGGTTGCGGCATCTCCTCCTCTGGATATACTCAAAACCTGCCTGGATGTGATCCCGTATTATGTGCTCTAGGCAGACCTGCTTTAGTGGGGGGGTTGGACTAACTGATCTCTGGAGATCCCTTCCAACTTCAGCAATTCAGTGAGTGATGGGAGGAGGTCTCCGTAAGTGTCCAGGCAGCTAATGTGCCTCTAGTGACAGCTTACCTGTCCTGGGTAACAGAGAAGTGTGAAGGGAGGTGAGTGAGGACTTTGTTGTTGCAAATCCCTCTTGTTAAGTCTTATTTTTCTTAAGGTAACTAAGTTTACATGGATTCCTTGGTGCCTTGATTCATACAGTAGTAGGTGGGTGGTGCAGATCAGCACAGCAAGCCAGCAAGGAGAGCTTCATCACCTTCTCACAAGTCACAACTCACAGGACAAGAGGAAATGGCATCAAGTTATGCCGGGGTGGTTAGGTTGGAATTTAGGAAAACCACCTATGCTGAAAGGGTTATCAAAGACTGGAACAGGCTGCCTAGGGATGTGGTTGAATTGCCATCCCTGGATGTATTTAAAAGCTGTCTAGATATGGTGCTCAGGGATACGGTGTAGTATTGGCTCTGGTAGAGGTAGATAATGGTTGGACTTGGTGATCTTAAGGGTCTTTTCTAACCATAGCGATTCTGTGTGATTTGTGGCTGAAAGAAGAGCTCTGGTTGGGTATGTTGTGGTAGATAGTGCTCCACCATGTCTTGGGGAGCCTCGTGCTGGGTAACCACTGGATAAAAGCCTGATGCAGCGTTTGTAGCCCTGGTTTTCTGAGGAGATAATGAAGTCTTTTTCTAAACAGCTGTGCTCTTGGTCAGAGTTCTAATGCTGCCAGTGGAGGACATAGCAAAACCTGACCCAGGAGGAGGAGTTTGACTGAGGGCTGGAAAAGCGAGATGGTTAAGCTGAAATAATGAACTACATGTTCCAAAGGGGCCACTGATTTTGGATGCCTTACTTTTTAAGTGCTGAGGCATGAAGCATTTTGGTAAAACTCACAGAGGGGCTAGAAGCTCCCACTGAAGTGAAACGTGTACCTGTTTTTGCATTGCTTTGCACAAAAGAAAAACAACAGGAAGACTATGGTACTTCGGAGGTGAACGTTTCAAACCAGGAGAACGTTTTTAGCATAATAAAAAGACACATAATCACCATAGGAGGGTTAAGATTAAAAAAGAAAAAAAAAAAAGATGGCTAAGTGTTTGTGGGGAAATAAATATTCGTGAGCCCAATTACATTATAGCTAATAATGTTAGTAATTAATAATTAATTAATAATTCTTAAATACTGCTGCTACGGACCACTGGAAAAGTCAATTTATGGCTCAGTATTTAGCAGGAATGTTATGCCCCGCAGCAGCAGGTAACTACTAATATATAGATCTGTCATCTGTGCTTGCTGCAAGCAGTTGTTCTGCAGTTCTGGGACGTACCAACTGCTTTCCTAAAATGCTCAGTATGGGGCTAAATTCTGTCCGTGGCTTTCTGTGCGAGTGCTGGTATCTGCAATGCAGTCTTTTTGGAGCGTATATTACTCATTTAGTACACGTGTCTGTTACACGTGCCACTGTGTTGACCTTTCCCATCCCTTATTTCTGTTTTATTTGGCTTGTGCAAAGAATATCCTTGGGGTTTGTCTGCCCTGTCAGTCAAGCAGGGGTACAAGCCTGTTTTTAAATCTAGATGTGCCTACTTTTCCTCCTGTTTTTTTTCAGAAGTACTACTTAGGTTCAGGCTTAGAGCTGTCACTGGGGGCACAGTTCAACATACTTTGTGCTGTATTGAAGGCTGCCTTCAGTCTGGGTGAGTTGGACATAGATGGAGCACAAGAATGTGCTATGGTTCAAGCCATTGCAAGCTACTGTCTTTCGTTGGACTAGATCATCTTTCTAGGTCCCTTCCAATCCCTAACATTCTATGATTCTGTGAATCACAACCTGGTCTTGAGTAATGCCCAGAAATGTGGGGCAGAATGTGTTTGTCCAGGATTTCCGTTTTCTCTGTTGAGCTTGTTCTTCAATGTGATATCATAGGTGGTGATAGAAGGTTGCCAGAAATACTTGAAAAGTGAGATACTGCAGCTCTCTCTTCTTAGGTCTTTGTCCACTAGACATGGAGGAACTTACCTGGTATGTTTCCTGCACCATTATCTCTTTGCCTTGGGCCTGCAGCAAGAGAACCAACAGGTATGATTTGCATTAGCAGGAGATCACACACAACGAACACTTTCATTTAGTTAGCTAAAGAGCTGTCTTTGGCTTTCTGAAAATCTGAGTCCTTGTTGTTTGTCCATAATATCCATGAAGACTGTGTCATAGATTTATTGAGTACTCTTGTTTTACCACCAAGCTTTCTGTGTTATATATCATCTATTTTTGTTGGCTCAGTGCAAAAGTACTGAGCCAAGGTGGCAAAGGGAAAAGGTGAAAACTTACCAGCAAACCCAATCCTGGAAGATCTTTGCTGTCACAAACTGTTAGGAGGATGGATGCCAGTGTCTAATAGCAACAGCAGGCTTTTTCACTGAGGTGTGATTCTTTTCTGCCTCCTTCCAGTTATCACATAGTCTTCACAAAGTGTAACAAACAAATAGGAGGTGAAAGCTGTATTTTTACAGTCTTGCTGAAATATGCAGTCAAACTTTAATAACTCAAACTGATGGAAATTCTATCACTATTGCTTTTCTATGTGTTCTTTTCTTTTTCTGTGGTATCACTTCCTGATTGTGACTTTTCCATGATTCAGACCTAGGGAACTCTAATTAATGGCCTTTGTAAACTGTTAATTTTAATAAAGCATTATGCAGGTGAGAAGATTAGAGAAGCATTGAGATACTTAAACTGCACAGAGGTTGATGACATGTCTAAATACAGTATGTTAATATACTGAGTCATCACTGTTGCATACAAAGAATATATGTAATATACATATGTAATTTCATTATTTTGTAATATACATATGTAATTACATTAGTTGATTATGAAAGTGATGCCTTTGAAGCTCAAGCATGGTGTGCTTGATGTAGAAACACAATTTCAATTGCTAGTTTGATTCTTTAATATCAGCTAGGATTTATTTGACAAGTTCTTCTCATGTAACTTCTGAATAAATAGCTATGCATGAAAATGTTGTTTCTTATTCTCAGCAAAGTGGACCTAAGGAACTTGTCATTCATCTTGAATGGAATTTCAAAAATAATTAGATAACATAATGCTAGGTTCTTCTAAAAAACCTATTGTGTGCGCTCAGGATAATAAATGTCTTTCAAGAACATGATAGCACATCGTGGGTGTGGCATAGTTAAATTGTGGTGTGACATTGGTGTAGCTAGGTCCTAAATGGTGTCTCTGTAGCTAATTGAAAGAATTACATAGTTGAGCCTGAATTGCTGTTGAGAATAGCATTAAATACTTAACAGGTTTTAAATTCTGTAAGGAGTTACACTGACCCCTTATTTGCCTTCATAGCTCAGGAAAGGGTTACTCAGCCTGATACTTTTTTTTTTTTTTCAACTACTCATAAGAAAATAAGTATGTCCTCATAACCCAGAGCTTAGTATCAGGAATTTAATGTGCATTGATAGTAATGTATCTGTGTCTCATTTAGTGTGCTGCCATTGAAATACACATATTAACAACTTATTTTTATTAAGATATCATTTTGATAATATAGTGAAACATTAAAGGTTATTTGTGACAAATCCTTTGCCAGGTATTGTATATATAACTATGCCTCAGGTAATTCACATAAAATAGGGAAAACATTTGTGCATCAACATTTCATTTAATTTCTTTGCCTTATTGAAAACAGTGAAAGCTATTCTGTTTCTGAAACAAGATCCAAATGGTATAGCTCACCATTTTGGAGAACGCTGAGCAATCCATAAACTTCAGTACACATACTGTAATTGCTTTCAGAAAAAGAGTGTGGCATGTAGCTGAATTAAGTAATGGATCAATTAAGCTATTTTTCTTTTTTTCTGCTGTTTACTATATGTAAGGAGCATACTTAATTTAATTCTTAATTTCAACATGAAATAGTTCTATACAATAAAAAAAAAAAAAAGACCTGAAATATTCCTTTCCTGTAATAAAGCTGACACTTCAGACAAAACCATTTCAAGCCGACTTAAAACTCTAGGATAATTTTTGCCTTGATCATGTCTTTTATTGACTGTAAACACTATTTCTTCAGCACACAGTCATTGCACAAGAATGCTTTACTTAGCTGATTGTATTATCCAGTTCCTAGAAAGATTCAATTTTAAATTATTATATATGCTTAGGCATAGCTTATTCATGGGAGTGAGCAATTTCTCATATTTGAGACACATTTATGTTATACCCATATAATCTAATATAAACTAATATGCATAATATAAAAGAATGATATAAATATAATATAAAAAAGAATTGAAAAAGATACAAAAATGATAAATCTCACCTATTTATTTTTGCTTTAAAATAAAAGTTCTACTTTGAGTGTTATGGAATGTCATGATCCAAATCCCATAGAGAGCAGTAAGTATCAAGAGTATTGAGAGTGATTAGGTCTTTAGAGCAGAATTAGATAGAAATAGTTTATTTCTTTTATTTA
>WTSP01021760.1:9968-22251 GCA_025331215.1 Actenoides lindsayi | reverse complement strand
TAGTGGGAGGTGTCCCTGCCCATGGCAGGGGGATTGGAACTGGATGATCTTTCAGGTCCCTTCCAACCCTGACAATTCCGTGATTCTATGATTTCTTCCATGATAGCTCTTACCACGTCATGGCCAACATTTGGGCTCCTGCAGCAAGCTTGTAAGTTGGAGCAGTGGAGGGATGGTTTCCTTTACATTTCTGAGACCAGTACCAAGCCTGTGCTAATGCACCTCACGAAGAACCACCCTCATGAGTGTAACAGTACTTCTCGTTGAATAGGAAATTCAGGAAATTTTTGCCTACCCTGGCTCTCAAACAAGTTTTATTTCCTCCCTCTTCCAAAAAGCTCGACTCTATTTTCTAGACCAGGGTCTAGAAAGAACAGCTTCTTCTGGCATAGCCTCTGATTTCTGAAGAGAAAGGGGCTGTTCAGAGCTAACTCTGTGGTCCAAGTCACTGTCTATCACACTTCCCTGTTCTATTTTCACTTTTCTCATGTAACATAACATCATCTCACTTAATACATTTGTTTCTGATTACAGGCTGTGTGTAATGGCCCAGCACAATGCCTTACAGTATGCTATGGCTTCATGCCATGGGAAAACATATTCGTAATTTTTATGACCCCAGTGCAGCGCTGATGCATTTTTTAAAAAACAGAGGAACATATAAAGGAATTATTTTGTAGGAGGATTAAGCATCATTACTCACAGCAGACATACACATTGGAACTCATTAAGCCTTTGCTTTGTTATTCTTGGTATTTCAGAACACGTACTGTAAGGGTCTCTTGGTTCTTTCCAATTCTGCTATACAAATTCCCTTAAAATTAGGCAGGACTAGGCCATAAAGCTCTTGATCTCAGATGTTTGGGCCAGATTTTTCCCTCCCTGTCAATCTGGAGTGAATCTGCAGGCAAGGAAATACTTTTATTTTTCAGCTTTCGATGGTCCAAAAATATGCCGAAGGAATGATAAGAAAGGTGGCAAAGAACAGCAGAATGGGTGGGTTACAGCAAATGAGTACATGCAGCCTACAGTTCCCTTTTGCCATTCCATACTATTAAAAAAAAAAAGTAAAAATTAAAACTGAGAAGAGTCTGGGTGGACAGATGGATGGGGTGGGGAAGAAAATGTCAGAGCAAGCCCCTGGCTATTTCTCATTTCATTTCACTCAGTGGCAATATGTCAAAAGCAGGGAGAAGAGAAGAAAAGGGAACATTGAAATTTGAGGGAGAGGGAGGATGTGTGTGAAAAGTTCTGTAAAATGTGGTTCCATTTTAAACTCTTCTGCACAGAAACAACGGCAACTTTTTCATGGGTTCTTCTCCCCTTACTTTTTAATCCTTTCTGCAGGACGTTGCTCTCAGAGGAAGCAGGTTGAGACTGAAACAGCACAAATGCCTCTCAGAGTTCTGCTACCCAAGGTCTACCTCCAGAAAACCTGCTGGCAATGAGACATGGGGATCACCTTCAGCCTTGGTGTAACTCCTCTGACATCACCAGGGCTTTGCTACGGCAGAATTTATTCCCCTGAGAGGAAATTCTCTATTTTAAGATGGAAAGAATACAGAAGCAAAACGGGAAGCAGAATCCAGTGAATGACTCCATTCTTGGGGATGGAAAGTTTTGGTAGGGTGGACTGAACCCTGAACTGTCACTTCTGCCTTTTCTCCTTGGCCTTTGTCTTGGAGAGGTCTTGGAAGAAGAGGTCATTACACACACACAGCTAATTCCCCACTCAACATACCAGTGGCATTACCCACCTCTGGCCTCCCACACACTGTCATACCCTTATCAAGACACTCACGCACATGCCAGTGCCAGGACCCTTTGGTAGCTTCATAAAAAAGCAAAGCCAGTCTTATGAGTCAGGACCTGGTAACGCTAAGTGCTGGATAAAATGTGCACAGACAGATAAGCGCGAGGCTAAGGATAGTGCCTGCCTTCTGGGACTGCCTCTGCTTTAATGTCATCCAGAAGACAAGTTGAGAACATAAAGATCTCTGTGGGATGCTTTTACTGGGCTAGAAGTCCCTAGGGCTTTATAGGATGACTGGGATGGAAGCTCTGAACCCAATCTGTTGAGCAGATCTCCCACATATTTCTTAGAACACCACCATAGTAAGAGTTTCAAAGCTCTTTGCGTATGAGTTGACTTAGTTGATCAAAAAGCCATTCAGTGAAAGCCATGTTTCCCATGTGGTGAGGGAAAATCCACATTTCTGCTCTATCAGCCTTCTGTTGAGGTTCATCTTACCGTTTTCACTGCTCCATACATGTGACTCAGCCGTTCGAGCACGAAGCTTTTTTACATACCCCAGGTCCAGCCTGCTCGGGAGGGTGGGGGGTGGCTTCCAGCTAAAAACGGTAAATGTAAATGCGAAAGTTGACTCTGGAAATTCAGCCTAGGAAAAGAGATTCTGGCTTAACCATGAGGAGGAGGAGTGTTTCCTCTTCCCTCTGTCTGACAGAAAAGTTTTTCCCCAGGATGGAAGTGCTCTGTGGAGGTTCACACAGTGAATATGATTTGGGCAGACAAATAATATTCTGATACAATCATCGCCTCTTGTGGGCTAAAAAATGAAAATACTGGATAAGATCCCACCTCTTGGCTTTGTGTTCGTCAAAAATAGGATTGATTTGGCTTTGAAAGAAATAATAATACATAGTAGCCAAGGAGAGCTATGTGAACTGGCATCTAATCAATGTTTCATGGAGGGTTTAGGGTTTTTTTCCACTTCATTTTTATAAAAATTCTCAGAACTGTCATTAGCAAACAAGATTCTACTGTTCCAAGCTCTCCTCGCCTTCTCATGCAGGGACACTCCAGTTCTCTGGATGGATTTGCTTTCTTCCTTTCAGGATAACAGTCCATATCCCACCAAAGACAGACTCCCAGAGGGGCAGTGTACAAAAATTGGGAAGCCTTCTTGCCACCTTGAGAAAGCCGGGACCGTCAAAGCCCCTCTCATTTTTTTGCCTTTAAAGTCATCTCTCTGCATCCTCCAACTGCTCTTAGAAATGTGAGACCAGCTCCACCCTCAGCAGCACCAACAGAGACTACCCCTGGGTCACCTCACAGCTTGTGCGGTCATTTTACAACACTCTCAGGTGCTTTACTTCTGTTTGCAGCAGTGTAAACTACTACACGAGGTGATGAGCAAGCTCTGACTTCTGTGGTTTTCAGTGATGGCATGAACAGTTTTAGACTATCCCTGAACTTCATAAGTCAAGCCCCTCAGAAAAGCACCTCGCCGGGTTCATTTATTTTCAGCCCAAATTTAGGGTACGAGTACACCCGGAACAATGCTGAAATAATTTCCCTTTTTCACTTAACTAGCGTAACCTGACAGCAAAGGGGCAGTTGGATGGACCCAGGGAAGCACCAGGCACACACTGTGGCACCTCACACCCCCCTCCCTGGCATTTCTCATGTGGGGACAGGAGGTTTGCTAGGAGTGCAGCTTCTTGCACCAGTATCCTTCCAACCCATCATACCTGCAGGTGAACCCTGAAGACCTGCCATAGTTTGGAAAGCCACTTGGGGATGGAGCGGTTTTATCACGCGTGAAGTGACAGTGTCACTGCTTGTGTGTAACTCCTGAGAGAGGCAGAAATCAGTTGTCATCTGGCTACTAGCCAAGCTCCTGACTGTTTGCATTTGCCCGTGCCTAATTTCCTTGCTGTTGCTGATGGTCATTTTTGGGCTTTTGATAGATAAGACTTCACCTGGAGTCCCAGAAAAAGTCTGCTCCTTCAAGAGCCTAGAATGCCACCTATTCCTATGGCACAACATATATTCCAAGGAAAACATTATAGCCACAAAAGCCTATTTTGTCCTTCCAGAGGCAGCTGGTGTAGCTATTTCCTCTCCATATGATCTAGGGGCTTCCTGGAAATGAAAGCAGGTAGGACTACAGCGAAGAAGCAAACTGCCTCTTCAAGTCTTCGCACACATTGGCACTAGAAAAAAGTATGAGTATTAATTTGTATGCCTATATATGTATGTATATGTATGTCCATATGAGCGTTCTATATGTGTGTTTATCTATCTATTTCCCTCTCTCTCTCCCTCCACCTCTTGATCTATCTATATCTATATACAACACACATACAGGCATGTAATATATGTACATATAAGTGTTCTATATATGTGTGTTTGTTATCTATCTCTCTCTTATCAATCTATCTCTCTGTCTCTATATTTATCCCTCTCCCCTTCTCTATCTGTCTTTATATATCTATATTTATATCTATATCTATATATCTATATCTATAACACATGTACAGGCATGTAATATACGTACATATGAGTGTTCTATATATGTGTGTATTATATCTACCTATCTATCTATGTATCATCTATCTCTCTCATCTCTCTCTCTCTCTCATCTCTCTCTCTCTCTCTCTCTCTCTCTCTCTCTCTAACACATGTACAGACATGTTAATAATGTGCAAGTATGTGCATGTGTGAGAGGGAAGAAGAGAGAACAGAGGAGTTCCAGTGTTTGCCCTCTTATTAACCAGGTCATCTTTCAGACAAGAAAAAATGCTGCAACCAAGCCAAGGCTCCTGCTCAATGAGTTAATGCAAAGCCAGAAAAATGATGGCAGTAACTGTTGTCTGAGCATGACCAGAAATTTAACTGCTTAGTATGTGTGTATTGCTATACACTCTGTTTCCAAAGAAGCTGCATTTATAGTTGTGGGTATTGCTGTGTGGAAGGGGGTTGCTTGAAGTCCTGAGCCATCAAGTTACTTTTTTTTTTTTTGGCCTAAAACATTGATAAGTATCTGGAAGATAAGAACAGCAACCTGAAAATGCCTTCATGTTTCTACAGTGCAGAAAAATATCACATGACATCAGACTGTAGTTCACATTATGTTGAAGGGTAATAAGAAAGAACCCAGTAGAAAGATGGTAAAATGTTAGACTCAATTTTGAAAGGTTAAGCCACAAATGGGTAAATCCTAAGCAGAGAGTCCTTTCATTAGTTGCTTGGAGACAGCAGACTGAGGTGATTCCAAATCCTTGCATGTCCAGTGGCTGAACCCGTATCTGGTCTCAGTGTGAGAAGCCCCCTCTGCTACTAGTAAGAGTGTCCTCCCCAGTGGGTGACTGAAGTCTCGTACGTCTGGCTCTCCCATCGCACTCCCCCAAAGCCTGTATCTCCTTCAGCAGTAGCAGATGTAACGTGGCCTTTTTCTTGCTCCATGATCCCTGAACTAGATCTTCTGCTGAGGCTGTGCCTGATGTGTCCTCCCCAAAGTGCCACCCAAAGGGTCTTTCCTCATATGCTCAGAGAAGGCTAGTTCGAAGGCTCAGACCTGGATGCAGTGTGCTCACATGGCCAGTGTGCTTCTCCTCTAGCACCGCTTGTTGCATGGGGTCTTCCACAATAAGAAACCAGGGACTCAAAGCAATTCATACCTTGGAAGCAAAGACACGTTTTTTTCACTGAAGGGCCTCCATACCTCTCATAGACTCTTCCTGAGCTGTTTCCTAGATGCTTTGTTAGCCATTAACCTTTCATCTTCAACACTTGCCAATGAAATTAGCTACTTTGCATTGGTGCATCATATCTAGCACCTACTTGACTCCTCAGATTTGATCTTCAATAATCTTCAATCTTCAATCCACACCCCAAAAATATCATTTATAATTCTTTTGACGTCTGTCTCCCAGTCCTTAAGCTCTTTGCCTGGCTATTTACTTTCTCTAACAGCTAATTAGTACTGGTTGTATTCTTAGTTAGCTGCCCAAGTTAAGCACTGTAACCTTTAAATATTTAAGGGCTTTAAAAACTTGAAAGTAGACTGGTCAAAAAATAACTACCCTGCCGCATGTTGATTATTAAATGTTTAAGTGCATTGTTCCCAGCAATGAAGGCTGAGATGGAAACTCTATCAGAGAACTTCTGAAGGAGTTGTCTTGTCATGCCACGTCAACTCTACTCAGATCCTGGGGTAGTAAAGGGACTGATGGAGCTTTTGAGAGAAGATCTCTGGGTTACAGCATTTGAGATATAACTCAAGCATTGAACAGAACCCTAGAAGAGAACAGGAGCATTGGGCACTGAAGTGACCACTGCAGGAACTGAAATATCAATACACAGCTCTCAGGGATTTGTGCTTTACCAATGGAAAATAGAAACTGCTCCCTGACACAAGAACAGCTTTTCTTGTTAGTTAAAAACCAACCCTACTTCAGAGCAGTTTCAGTGGAAAAAGCTTTACCAGCCCTACAAAACAATGATGCTTCTCTCTAAAATGTTTTTAAGAAGAGAGAGATGTGTAAGCTGAAGTATTAAATATAACAGAAAGCAATAAATGGCCTGTAAGAGGTCCAGGATTTTTGGTTAAGTTTGCAGACATGGTGCGTGTGCAGTAGGGTCTGGAAAGGGTGAAGGAAAGGCAGAGAAGAGACACACAGATTTGGACATTTGTTGGGTTTTTTTAAACAGTGGGTGAAACCAAGAGTGTGGAGATCTCAAGGCCAAATTCTTGATTGATATAAAAGCAGCGTAAGCCACATGTCAGGCTCGAGTAGATCAGAGAGTTGGCCGGATTCTACTTTCCTTGCACTGATATGAAGCAGGAGTAACGACACTGAAGCCAGTAAAGAGCTTTTAGAGGAGTGTCAGAGCAGCGCCTGCAGATTGAATAGTGTTTAAGGGATAATGGGTCTTGGAGCAATTTTGGCTGTGGTAGCTGCAGAGCGTGCTGGTCGCCTACGTGTCAAAAGGACAAGAACAAGGGTGTATCAAGAAAGCAATTAGCAGCAGAGAATAAAATAATGGGAGGATCAGCTTCATTCCCTCCTCTCCTTTTGT
The DNA here is from genome assembly GCA_025331215.1 of Actenoides lindsayi. Taxonomy (NCBI): domain Eukaryota; kingdom Metazoa; phylum Chordata; class Aves; order Coraciiformes; family Alcedinidae; genus Actenoides; species Actenoides lindsayi. The sequence continues at coordinate 15,425 of WTSP01021760.1, read as the reverse complement.
CCATGTTCTGGACAAAACCCACTTGCTTTTCCTTTCCAGTGACTACTGTGTTAATGTACGTAACAGCAGCAGCAGTACATGAACTTGTAACATCAGCAGTGGCGTAAGCACTGCTTTGTTTGGCCCAAATTACAGGACATTTAAAAGCGAAGTGAAAAGGAAGAACTGCTAATTTTTTTCTTTTTTTTTTTTTTTTTTTTTTTTTTTTTTTTTAATGTAGTATTAATTTCTTTCCACCCACAATGTTCTAGAGAGTCCCTCTTACAAAGCCCAGGATTAAATCTTGTGTTCACAGTTGTCCTAAACCAGGATACTACCCTTCGACTTTTATATTTTTTATTCTTGCTGGACATATCAAAGCATTTTGATCAGGCCAAGTCACTGAACAGAAGAGTGCCAAAGTAAATAGAAAAGTTTAAATTACTACAGCAAAGGGATGAAAATTTCAGCCAGGACCCGACTTATGGGGATTTCCAAGCTGTTCTGTAGGGCTCCAGTACATAAATTTTCTAGATTTGACTTACCCATCAATTTTGATTATCCTGCTGATTTATTTCTGATTACCAAGGTCATCTCCACATTTAAAATGCAATTTATCTTGTCAGAAAGGTTACCAATGGGGTTTTTCAGAGACTCGGGCCAGCCTCCAGCTCTGGCTGTTCCCGAGTGGCTGGAAGGGAGCCCACCAGCCCTTGCCACACCAAGGGAGTCTCTAGGGGTCCACCGGGACCTGTGGGTGCACACACAGACCCTGCTCTTTTGACCTGCCCTGCAGGCTGCTGGCTGCTAGAAATCAGTGGTGAGGGTTGGCCACTGCCCCCAGTTTGCATCCTGGAACTCCCCCAGATGAGCCCAGGGGTGATAGCAAAGCTGAATCCAACCCAGGAGATGGCAAAGTTGAATCCAACCCAGGACATGGCAAAGTTGAATCCTTCCCAGGAAATGGCAGAGCTTCTCCCATCCCGATCGAGTGGGTGCATGCAGAGCTGTGTGACACCGGCTTGCATGTTATTCCCCCTCCGGGTTGGTCAAGAGGTTTTGGTTTTACACCAACGCATTCATTATATGATGTAAAATAGACAAGGTTCAGGTTATTTGTTGCCTCACACTTTGGGCAACGGGCTCTTTATCTGAATATGTTTGTTACCCAAGCTAATAAATATTTTTAACATTAAGTATTACCTCCTTTGGATTTTTGGAAACCAACCAAAAAATGAACACATCCATTTCCTATTGTTGGTTTGGAGATATATTAGGGCCCCATCTTTATTTGTAACCCTGACTTTTTCCCCTTATCCAGTGGTGGAGAAAAAAAACCTAGGAGTCAACAAGAAAGGACAGGCAACAGCAGGGAAAGCTCTATTTTTTGGAACTGCATGTCTAACTTTTCTCTAGGTTGAAAATTGTAAACAAACAAACAAGCAAAACCAGGCCAAAGCTGAAAAAAAAAAACCCCAAGCATTGTTTGAATAATAGTAATAATTGTTTTAAACAATACTTGTTTAAAAAAAACGCAACCAACAAGCAAAGAATAAAGATCACATGGGCATTTCAAAATCAAAGTGTTTTCTAGAAAATGTCAATAAGAAATGTTGAAAACCTTGAGGGTGGAAGGGTTTAGGAAAAGAGATGCCCCCAGAATCAGAAAATAAGTCTGGTTTTGGTGGTATTTACTGCCTGCACACGAGCAACCAGAGCCTTTGCCAGCCCACGGAGGTCATGGAGATACTTCATTAGCCAGATGAACCAGCACAACATCTCCAGTTCATACCTGCACCTGCCAGTACAGCCAGTACAGGCTGTGCTCCCCACAAAACACAGTCACTCACCAAAGGGTAGAGGTCATTCCCATGGGATAGGAGAGGGACATCTGAAATGGGCATACCAGGATGTCCTCCCCTGCGTGACAGGGAAAAATCCCATAAGAAATGACAGCCCAAGTCTTACGAGACATGTTAGGAACAGGCTGAACTGCAGGTTGGCATAAACAGGAACAAGGCCCTTGCTGGGTAAGTGGTTGTTACTGGCCAGACACTGAGGAACAACTGTTGTTGTAGAAGAAGAGCATCAAACAGGAGCCATAGTCACTTACTCATGATCTGTTCTTTATCTTCTGCACTGGGAGTGCAGCAGAGACTGCAAACCCTGATCCTCACACTACCTTCCACAGGTAAACGTGGGGGGGATTTTGCATCTCCCTCTCAGGCTTCTCAGGAGAACTTTGAGAGAAAAGCCAAACCCCTGCTTGGCTGCAGAGGTGGTTCACTACATGCCTGAAAATGCCCTTAGGCAATGCATGGTAAGGAATGGACAGAGTAAGGGTTATTTGTTCTGGTAATTGGTCGTGTCCCCATTTGCCCGGTTGCAGCCCAATTTGTGGGGTTGCAAAATTGTTGTAGGGCTGGGTCTTTACTCTGCCTGACTAAATGGGGTTTTCACTGCTTTTAGGAAGAAGACTGGTCTTTGAAACTCTTCGTATAGATAATAATTTAAAACTTTAAACGTAATACTTTAAATATTTTTTAATGTGGTGTATGTTTCTTCCTTCCCTCTCTTCTGTCCTTTGAACGCCTATGGAATAAATGAGAGGAGGTTACTGGCAAACACACCCAGCAAAGGGTTAAGGGAACTGGTCCTGCAGTTTGCACAATTTCCTACTTTATCTATAGCGAGGAGAGACTGATCTCTGAGCTCAGCTTCCTCCCCAGGATTTCCAATAGCATCTCACAACTCTCCCCCACAACTGCTAAAGGTTTAAGACCTTTTCCCATTGCACAAGTCCTATATTCTTTTCCTGAAGGAAAGTCCTATTTTCTAGTCCCCAGATGCTTTTGGTCCTTGTGTGGCATCATGAGATAGCCCATCTTCAGATCACAAGCTATAAAGAACATGGAGGATGATGGGGAACTGAGATGATAAAATCAACTCCCTAATCTAGGTGACCCTGCTCTGGCAGGGGGGTTGGACTTGATGATCTTTCAAGGTCCCTTCCAACCCCTACCATGCTGTGATTCTGTGAACATTGTTTCATTGAGAAATTAGGATGCAATGCCCGTATCAATATGAGTCCATACTTCCTCATGCCTCGATTTACAGTGTCAAAGAGCAAGAGAGATCAAGTGAGTAAGCAAGTGAGAGGGAGATTAACGAAAACAATATACAGGAGCCTAAATTGAAACATCATTTTTCACAGGAAGAAGGCTTTGGCAGGGCTCCTGCTGTTTCTGATGTAGTGTCTCCAGTCAGCCCCGGGAAAAGTTGGCTGCAGTTTCTCAGAACCTGCCTTTTGAGACTCAGCGACTGCTTTTCTTCCCACAGATCTGATTAAGCTAATTGCACATTTTCTTTAATTAGAAGAACGGAGGTCATTTGTCTACAAATGGCCTGTAAAAAACAGACATCGTTGTAATGTGGTTTGTTGTTTGTTTTGTTTTTTAATCCTTGCTTTTACGAAGGTGTTTGGCTCCTTTTTTCTCTGCTGCTTTCAGCTACCCTGTTTTGAGAGGGCTAGGCAAGCTGGACCTGGCATCCCGACAAATTCTTAGGGAGCTTATGAGACTGTTTTATGGGATCCAGTCACGGCGATTTATACTGTGAGGAAAACCTAGAGCTGAAGAGATCCTCCTCCAGCCGCAGTCTGAACTGAAGCATAAGTGAACTGAGACTCCAGGTATTTGTGCCTTTTTTTTTTTCATTCCCCACTAAGCTTGGCCTGCTGATCAAAGCACACATCAGAGAGGGCCTGGGGGATAAACAGTGGGGTGGTGGGGACCCAGAGTAGGGGTGCCATCCAGGCTACAGGGACTTTGAGGTGAAATGTGAACAATTGTTGGTATCTTACTATCACTGCTTGACACGGAAAAGCCTCCCTGAAACAAGGCAATGACAGCACCTTCAAACTCTTGCAAATGCCTCATGCCAAAGGTGGAACTGTGTATGCTCTCGAATCTGCCTTAAGGACAAGCTGCTGGACCCAGATGTTTCGCAGAGTTGATGGATGTGGCAATTGCAGAGTTGTGCACGAGCCAGCCTCAGGGATACAGAAAAAAGCAAGTGTGTTTCAGGGATTCCTCAACTGCCACGACGCCAAAATATCAGTCTCAAGAAGGCTGTCAGGCTTCCATCACGTTATCCCTATGTGTTCTGTAAGCCAAGAAAGAAGGGCACGCTGGACATTCAGGGCAAAAAGTCCCTCTCATCAGTCAAGACAGTGAAAAATGCTCAAAAAAGGCAAGGAATTAATGTGTGTGGGGTGGGATTGGTGAGGAGAAGGGAAGCTGCTAAAGCTGTGGTTTAGGGGATTTCCTTGAGCACTGGACAACTCATCCAGATCTCTGCAATGCCTGGTATGTACTCCATCTACTGTAAACTGCAGTGACATTGCAAACCTGGACATGGGGGAGTAACCAGTACCACCATGCTCTGGTACCACCTATACCTGCTGCTAATGAACACCACAGGGTACTTATTTAGTGTTCACCTTATTTCCCTGGGTTGATTGATACTCCACCCCAATGAGGTGTCAATATGGCAACAAACAAGCACAACAAAGACTTTCCTTTTTGTCTTGGAAGGCAGTGATGGCCATTGTGCTAATTGTTCCTACCTCCCTTCTAGGAGATGGTCTCTTTGGGGTTATTACTGGCTAGTTGCCCAACAAGTGACCAATCTGAAGACTCCCCCAGGCTCAGGGACATTACAGGAGAAGGGTTGGGGAAGTGGATCTGGATTGTCACAGCAGTGGCAGCACACCAGGCTGCCCTCACCTCCCCCTTCACTGCGGGCAACCCCTGGGCCTCTGTGCAATGGTGCCCACTTTCTTCTTAGGCTTGCTCTTATGCTGTGTTCTTGCCTCCTTTTCTGTACATGTGCCTTCAGCAAGTACTAAAGATGTCAGGTTTTTAGTACTTCAAAGTGGTGTCAAGCAGCTAAAGAAATGGGCTCTATCAGAGAGAGTTTGCCAGGACGTAAAGCAGTGATCTCTGTCAGTAGTGCCTGACCAATACTGCATCTGGCTGCTTCCAAGTGCGACAGGAGCCACTGTCTGGGAGCAAGCAACCATGTTTAGATGGACCTGAAAAGTCCTAGCATTGGCTGCTGGGATTAACCCCCAAGGTTCATTTACTGCTTGGTGAGGCCTCATCTGCCTGCTGTAAGGGATTATGGTATGGATATGGCCATAGCTTTCAGAATAGAATAGAGAATAGAGTTACTGAGGCTGGAAAAGCCCTCTGAGATCATCAAGTCCAGCCTATGACCCAACACCACCACATTGGCCAGACCATGGCACTCAGTGCCACATCCAACCTGTCTTTAAACACATCCAGGGATGGTGACTCCACCACCTCCCTGGGCAGCCCATTCCAATGGCTGATCACCCTCCAACCTGTCTTTAAACACATCCAGGGATGGTGACTCCACCACCTCCCTGGGCAGCCCATTCCAATGGCTGATCAC
>WTSP01021759.1:45682-55966 GCA_025331215.1 Actenoides lindsayi | reverse complement strand
TCAGAGGTTGCATCATTAAATGACATGCCCAATGAATGCATCCACATAAAAATTAAGCTGTAGTTATGGGAACTTAATCAGCTAACATTTCCTGTTGCGAACTTTCAATGCCATACAAAGAAGTCTTTCAATTTTGCAACACAAGAGCTTGCATTGTCTGTATCACCATATTAAACACTTCATATCAGATATGTAATTTTCTTTCCCCACAAATATGCCTATAATAGTAATTTGAGGCACACGGTGAATTTTAGCAAGCACAGAGACCCATGTCAGCAAACTGTGTGTTTCCTTGTATCAGTCTTCTTTTCTACTCTTAGGTTTTACAGACTTTTAACTGTGTTTAATCTATTTTCCTTTTTAATAACTGTGTTGACTCCAGAGAAAATTACTTGAATTTATAACAGAATTTTTACAACATAAGAATATACAGATATTACATCAGCCTCGCTAGTCTATTAATCCCCATAGGAATGCTTCCAATCTAAACTTATGTCTTAAAATTCAAGGGGAAGTGTTTTCCTGTTCACACTAATGTCAATAGAACCGTGGTACAATACATTTTTGGTGTGCATTCAAGTCCCCATGGCCGGACATGTCTGGTTTGATGTATTTCAGTCACAGCAGGTAAATTTGAAGAAGTAAAATTGGATAAATGAACTTAATGACACAAAAATAAATTGGGTTTTCTGAACATCTCTTTCTACAAACATTATGTACAGCTTTAAATTGAACCATATCATTAGTTGTTTCACACCCATGAAGTTCTATAAAACCATAGTTACAGAGGAACAGCAGTGATCTTTCAATAGTGTGAGGTTTGCTACCTTTCCGTATACATCATGGAAGCTGCATGCTGGTCTGAAATTGCTGGAGTTGTGTGGCTGTGACTATCACAGACACTGTTATATTTTGTGCCACTGAAGACAATTCTGCCAACTAGAGGCCAAGAGTAGAGACCTTTCCTAATTCTGTAGCAAATGGTCTAGAGAACAACCAAGAAAGGCCATTCTGCAACCTTGGAAACTGCTGGGTTCTCCTGCTTAGATATATTGACAGCTCCATCTACACTTTTACTAATGGGCCAGAATTCCCAAGTGTATTTGGACACAAAACATAATGAAGCATGCTACTTGGGAGGAGACCACAGATACAATATGTGATGCAGACCAAGTATGTTTTTGGAATCAGCTAAGCACTGGTAATTGACCAGTATAGTAAAATGCTACTCAAATGACTCAACCAAGATTATCATTTATTTTTATGTGTTCGTAGCATTCCTGTAGAAGCAGCAGGTAAGATTTTCCAGTAGAGGTCAGATTGTGTTGAAAACTGCTTTACATCTTCAAGAACTGCACCAAGTTTTGGTTGCATGGGCTCAACTTCCAGTGCCTTAAATTCCCTGTTACACCTTTCATGTGCATCACAGAAACCAAGTCTGCATTTTCCCTAACTGTTCTTAATTTTACAGCTGACTTAAAGCACTGTCTAGATCATGGTGACTTTTTTATAAAACAGTGATTAAACAGTTATTCAGAGTGAAAGTTAAACCTGCTGTCTGGATGATGTGCCAGTCTGTCAGTCCAAACAGAGTCACTGTGGCTAGAGATTGGCACTTGGTGCAAACTACAATGTCCAGAAACTTCAGACAAAGACTTTCAGAAGAACCACAACAGTATATTTCTGCTATTACAAGAAACTCAGCCAGTGTGCTTGCTCAAAGGCTGAGCAAAGATTATGTTCCAGGTGGAGCGTAAGTGGGAGGAAAGTGGTAACAAGCTGGTTAAAAAAAGTCTGAGCTAGTCATCTGAGTAAAGTGGTCTGGTGGGCTGGTCTATGCTATGGCAATTCACTGGTGTCATCTTATTTAATTTTTGGCTAACAGAATACAAGGTTTTGCAGTGTCTGCAGACCAGGCTCCTATGTTGGAGGAGGGAGAACCTAGGACACCACTTAGAGAGACTTGTGCATAGGGGAGGGACTATTTTGACTGTAGACCTTCTTTAGGAAGTTTGAGTTTGGACTTGAGCCTAATTTCCAGATTTTGATACAAATGTGATTACCATTTAGGAAAGTTATAAAATATGGTTTATTCCAAACCCACAGCACTTTTGGAACAGGAAATATATACAAAATCTGTACTTGTAATACCACACAGAAAATAGATATCACAGATTCACAGAATCACAAAATCACAGAATCACAGAACATTAGGGGTTGGAAGGGACCTGTGGAGATCATCGAGTTCAACCCCCCTGACAGAGCAGGATCGCCCAGGGCAGGCCACACAGGAAGATGTCCAGGTGGGTTTTGAAAGTATCCAGAGAAGGAGACTCCACAACCTCTCTGGGCAGCCTGTTCCAGGTCTCCATCACCCTCACAGGAAAGAATTTTTACCTCATGTTCCAGTGGAACTTCCTGCGTTCCAGTTTGTGACCATTGCCCCTCACCCTATCACAAGGCACCACTGAAAGGGACTGGCCCCTTCTTCTTCACATCCACTCTTCAGATACTTATAAACATTGATATGATCCCAGTATGTTGTAACATTCAATTCAGAAAGTGCAGCACGGAAAAAAAAAAAAAAAAAAAAAAAAAGTGATATATAAAATGTCTTAATTTGAATATATCCTAATTAAGTAATTGTTAATTATTCTGACTCCTCAGAATGGTAATAGAACTAGCACCTAAGTTCAAAGGTATTTTAACTTTGCTCTGTTCTGTATTAAGTTTTCAAGGTAATCTCACAGTTTTCCTGGTACATCACTAATTTAACTCCTGAGTGTAAAACTCGAACACGAGCTCTGCTGAAGAGACAGGGAAGAAGGGAGGAACATCGCTCCCTCCTCCTTTTTATAAGCACAAAAGAGAATCACTCAGAGGAATCTTTCCATGAAGGAGCATCACCTCCACTGCTCCCTAGCATGATGTGCATAAAAGCCCTACTAGGCAGCAGGAACAAAATGCATGGACAGGTAGCTGGATGACTTGTGAACAATGACAGTCCTATTTGTTCTACCCAAGAACAGCTCCCTACAGGAAAGGGACCACAGAATATTGATTTGGATTCTTTTCCTGGTTAAAAGGATGTAAACTACCTGCCAAAGGTGAGGCATATTTCACTATGGTAATAGAACTTTGTCACTCACACACAGGAACCTATTAAGAAAAGGGCTGTCATTCTAAATTTCATGTTACTTTCCAGTATATATACCATCCATTCTTTATGTCAAGTCAGACTGCAGTAAACATTTAAAGGAATGCAATGGCATATTTGATGGAAAAGGGTTTGTAAAATTATACAGTAAGCATCTAACCATTTAAAAATCTGACTCTGTGCCTCTTAAGGGATCAAAGCATGGTTGCTTCCCTTAGACCAGTGTGGTTTCTGACACATCAGAGAGTGCTGCTGTGCCCAATAATTGTGATGTGAACTCATGTTCCACTCTGAAACTGTATCAACCTGTCGATTTGCTGTATAAAGCACAGTGAGGTGGGTCATGCTCATCCACAGGATGCTCCTCCACAGGTTGCTCTTCCTGCAAATTGCTATCTTTCCACTTACCCATCAACACAGTGGACAAAGCTTGATGCGCTACTCTTTCTGATATGGTCTGATAACTAAAGAAAAAAAAAAGAAATATTATGTGCTCCCAGGTCATGTATCAGCCCAGCAAATCAACGCTCTGTAGGGAACCTTGTCTAGAGAACTCCAGGTATCAGATAGCTACTTTGTTTAGCATAAAATACAATATATCACTGTTTGGAACCTGTCTGTAGTCCCATTTTAAAAAGGAGGAAATTAGCACATAGAACTGAAAGTAATGAAACAAAATAAGGATTACTGCCTACAGTTTGTCTCCGCCAGCTGACTGAAGCACCTATCATTTGCAGAAGAAGAGCAATGTTTCCTTCAGACAGCTGTCTGTTGGTGTAAGAGATAGATGCACAAGGAGTCATTGTATATGGCAGAAAGAAACAAGAAGAAATGAGGAATACATAGCAGAAAAAAAAAGTGGTTTTATGTAATTTCAGGAATAACATCCTTTTCCAGTCATCTTCAAGACATTTTGTTTAGGATTAATTTCTTGTTTCAGTCCTTGAAAACTCTGTTCCCTTTTAAAGGAATTAATTTGTACTATTAGATCATATGAAAGAATTTTTGAAATAAACAGTCTTTCTTTACTCTTTCCTTCTTCCTGTTCACTTTGGCTCTATTTTTTTCCTCATCTTTATTTTAGTCTTATTAAAGGGTTAGTACATATTTCATGGAAGTATTGTACAACTTTTTTAGTTACCCTGAATGGTTTTCTTCCCAATTATAAAATTGTATTGTCTGTGATTCTTTATATTTGATTCTCTGCATACCTGAAGGCTATACTGTTAAAGTTCAATTTAAGATTTTCTCAGTTATTTCTGTTTAATTAAGTAGTCATTTTTGGGGAAGACTGAGAACTGCACAATGGTTATGATATGCAATAATCAGAAAAAAATGCTACAGAATATCTTTGGAAGCAATAGTCCACTGTAGCCAGGTCTGTGCTGTGCTCGCACCTCTGTGCCTGTATATGGAGGTTTGCAGATATTCTGTTCCCACAAGAGCTGCACAAACATGCCTGAGGCATAATCTTCTGCTGAGTTACTATTGTATCCCAGATAACTGAAAACTTTGACTTGATGCTTTTGCATTAAGCCACATAGAATGCTGGGACATCACGAAAGAAACATTTACATTTATATATGTTCCTGTTTTAAAATGTTCAAAGCTCTCATCATACACTTCTTCTTTGTTACCCATTCACTATAGGCACTAGTTACTCTTTGGATACTTCTCAGTGTAATACTGGCCCTGAAAAGAATGTATGTTTTCAAAACTGCATCAATTTTGAGAATTTTTCCTTTTAACTAGCTAATGAGGCAAAATTCCTGTCTGAAAGTGAGATGATACCTGAAATGCAGACATCAGTAGTCCTTCCCACATCAAAGTTCTGGGTGTATGCCTTGGCTGCATTTCAGCTCCAAGCAAGGCAAGGTTTGGATGTGAACTCCATACTTCAATGTGGTTTCCAGGACCAGAAGAATGTAGAATACTTCAGGGATCCTCACTCAACAGTGTTGTCAGGAAGATGATTGTCCACAGCCCTACAATACAAGGAGGAAAGCAACTCTTGGCTGATCCAGGTATATTTTGTAATTCCAAATCTGTCCTATTATTATTGTTACAATAGTGGTCCATTCCAGCCAACGTGCGTGTCTGAAGCACTAAGTTACTGGTTTTGATTGGTACAGTTCTATACATGGAATATGCATGGAACATTTTCTTTCTGTCTTTTTTTCCCTTATAGGGTTTTCTTAGTGATGGCCAATGCAGAATTATAGGTGGTTCGGAAAGTGTTTTCTACCAGTTCCATTCATGACGTGCTTGGCCAAAACAAAGGGCTTGAAGAAGTTCAGAAGCTTACAAAAGATCAGAAACAAAACAGTGTTTAACAGGCTGAAATAACACATAATGTTAAAACCAATGTTATCAAGCCCCTAATAATGGACGTGGAGGTTTTTTTGGTGGGTTTTTTTTGTTTGTTTGTTTGTTTGTTTTTTAAAAAAAAGAAGGAATTACATTGGAAGCAGACATTGGAAATTTCCATTTTCTAACTGAGGACTCAGGTGATGCATGGAAGTAAAGATGATATAGAGGTGATATTTGGCCAAAATTCTGCTTCCAGTCATATGACCTGTGCAATGACCCTGTCTTCTATACCTCTTGTGCCAGTGGAGGGCAGGATGGAGAAGGCAGCATTGCTGCCTTCTGAATTATTCTGAATTCAGGCTTCATTTCCAAAAAGTGTTAAAAGATTTACAAAGAAATTAGAGTTCTCACAACACTCTTAAAACTGTAGCTGCAGTTACGTAGGAATGATGTTCTCCCAAAGAGATGTTGGAGAGATGTTCTCGTGCACAAATTCTACAGTGCCAATGAGTGAAGTCCTCTGAGATTTCTGTGATTTCTCAGCCCAAATTTCAAATATAGAAATGATTCAGGAGTTTAAAGAACACTGAATTTCAATGAGATTTAGGTCTTAAGTTTCTAAGTCACCTAACAATATGGAGCACTTAGGCATTTTACAGCTTCTCTTTCATTGAACTGATTTCTACGTTTGGAAGGACTCTTAAAAACTGTACTTTTGAAAGTGATTTTTCATCGTCAGGAATTCATGTCAGTATCTATAGTCTATTCAGACTGATAGTTTTCCACTGAAATACACTGGACTATTGATTTCTTCTCTTTCATTTTCCTCCTCACACAGATTTTATAGAGAAACAAATAAAAATACAGGGAAAATACCTGTAAAAGAAGAAGATAAACTCCTCATATATGGGGACAATTACATCTGAGAAACAGTACTGACTGCTGAAATTGAAATATCCATTCTCAATAATAGGAGCCTTTAATCATCTAGGAAGTATCAATACAGGTGAATGGAGATTAGACACTTTTTATAAGGAATGTATCAGAAAAGGAAATAATTTTGCTCTTCTGTTGCTTAAGAGAGTCACTATGGTGTAAAGCAATTTTTCCATTCACTTTTTGCAGAAATCTTTGACAATAACACTGTGATGGGTGTTTTTTTTCTAAATAGAAAATTTAGCAAAATATTGCAATAGAAAAGAAATGGCAAAAATGTTATCATTCATTCATTCATCACAGAAGACTGGAGTTCAATAGATTTTTCCTTATTAATCTACAGCGACAGCCAGTAAGTAAACAACACAATATTGTTGGAATACCTCAGGTATATTAGGATTATGCCACCCACAAAAGGGTTGCTACCTGCTAAAATTGTTGGTAGGGAGAAAAATTGCCTGCTGTTAATGAATAATTACTTGAGTGAACAAAAAACCCAAAGAAATCCTTAAATTCTCTAGTTGTCTTGCTGTTCTTTAGGAGCCAGAGACTGTGGTTATTATAAACATTTCTATTCTGTAAATATTAATCGTCTGTAGTTGATTCATCTCCATTGTCGATGATGGATTTCCCAACAGAAAAATCCATTTCTTGAGATAGATTTCCATGGCAGCAGCCTTGCACTGAGGCAGTCTTGTGACACAAACTTACAGCAGAGTTTGCTTCAGCTGACACCTTCCATTTTCACCTTGCTCAGACTGCTGCTTCAACAAAGCTTGCTGTTGCTATGCCTGGAATTGGTAACTCCCAGGCAAAGCATATCCAAAGCATATATACATAATATACATAATATACATATATTATGTATACATAACTCATATACATACAGGTCTTATGTGTTTGTATGCGGCAGAAGAGGACAGTGCAGGTCAGTTTCTCCTGCTTGTATATCAGAACACCTTTATTCTACCATTATCGTGCAGCAGCCATACAAAGTTCCACCAGGATGAGTGCTGCATGTATAGCCATGTGCAAGCTCCAAAGATGCACACAAGATGCATCCTGCAATCCAAACACTGGCACATGTTCTTACCTCATTCAACATTTTTGAGCTCGGTTTAACTGCCCTGCAAACTGCATTGTAGTGAGCACACAGATGTGTGCAGCAAATCTGCTAGATCAGATTGAAATTGTCAACTGTGACTTGGTCCTGCTGGCTTCATCTTTACTTCATACACAATGGTAGATCATCAGTTTTGGTATGGGAGAACGTGAGGGGCAGTTTTTAAGTATTTATATACTGATGTATATTTTTGTGTGCAGAGACAGATTCACAGGACTGAAAAGAAACCTTTTACCCAATCAGTAACGCAGCTGCAATGCAAACTTCCACATTTAGATTTTAAATTACAATTAAAACAAGCAGACACCCAATACTAAAAAAACTTTAAGCACCATGTCATAGTGAGTCTTCAACACCTTACACTGCTGAGCAATGGCCAATTAGCACAGTAACTAACGCTTTACAAAAGTAATGAACTGAGGATAAATCAGATTTTAAGAACACTGCCTGTAATCTCCTGTGAGGTACAGAACTTCAACTGTCTTTCAAAATTTTATAATAAAAATGGCTTTTCATCATGTCCTGAAGAACAAAATGAGGTTACCTCACTGGTGTCTTATAGAACATAGTAGACAGAAGCCATATCATCATGTGAAAAATATGTTAACAGAAGTACTGTCCTTGTGCATGTTTTTTAAAAAATAATTTTCATTGTCATACTATATCTTTGCTGTTTTATTTATTTTATTTTTAATTTAATTTCATCATCTTCTGTCTGTTAACTTTGTTCACATGAATCTTCCACAGTGAGTTTCTTGCTAGTGAAAGACTGAGAGCTGCAAGAAGTAGGGTCATCTTGCTCATCTGTACAGGAAGTTCAAAACAAAAGTGGTTGTGATGCCTTGCCTCATGATGTGCTTCCATCTAAATCATGGAAAGTACTTCTTGGGGCTTACAGAGCAATTTATTTTTTGTTGGCAACTAAGGGGGCTCAATGGTTTTAAGCACCTTTTTCAACCACAGAAAATATACTGTCAATTGATTAAAACCTGATTAAAAGCAGTTTACATTCCTGCTGGCTCTTCATTAGGATAACAAAGTGAATAATGCTGGATGGGCCACTTGTTAGGCAGAAAGAAATTAGCTTCTCACTGCCTGACAAACTGGGACAGCTCCTTGTCCATGGATCAGAAACCGGGATCATGACTAGGCTGCCACTGGGCAGACTGGCTGATGAAAACTGAAGAATTACTAGCAACAAGGCTTTTAGAAATACTTGACATAAATCTCACTTTTAAGCAAAAGGATAAATAGAAATTGTCCTCTGCAGCCTACTCTGACACCAGATATTGCTAAAGCCACAAAATCCTTCCTTCTTGTGTAACTGCTGTCCTGATGTGGACTCTAGACTACAACTGAAGCTTCATTTCACTGCCAAGCGTGTAAGCAAACGGGCAAGTACAGTGATTAAAAGTGATTCAGCTAAAGATAACAAGTTTCAGTAGTTTTACATAAAATCAAACATTTTCTTTCAGGAAATGAAGAACAAGCAAGGGGAAAACAGTAAACATAAGAACAAGCAGAAAAGTGAAAACTCAAAACTGGATCTCTAATGTGTTTTACATCAGTGGTTGGATGGGGGAACAAGAAGGACCCAGGCAAAGTGAAAGGGTGTTGGGGAAACTTGCTAAGGTTTTCAATGAAACAGAGCAAAAGCATTAAAATACCATCTTGAGTCAAACTAAAAAATATTTTTTGTCAGTTCTGATATATTTAATCTCCTTCTAACCTTATCCTCCTAATGAAGACCATTTCTAAATGGAGAGGGGGTTTTGAAATACTAAGTTGGAAGGGTTTGTTTCTCAAAATGAAGAGTTTCACCATTTCTTTAATGAAGTATTTAATTTTGAAAATGCCAAAACATTTTACTTGCATGTTTTCAGAATAGAACATTTTGATATTTTGAAATCTCCCTCTTTCTGACAAAAGTATTTGTAAAGTTCAATGCTAATAGATATTTTTAAACACCTGACTTTACACACCCTACTCCTCCATCCATCCCGAAACCCATACTCTACAATGATTTAGTATTTGCTTTTGCAAATACAAAGACAAAAAGTCCCAGAGATTTCTGAGCAACAAATAAATTACTCATTAATCACACAGCAGTGATCAAACAGCAGCTTCTGACAAATAGGAGTAGGGAGTCTAGGTTCCTCCTGTAACACAGATGAATTCGTGCTAGTTCATCAGGACTGCAGGAAAGCATGCTGGTGTTGCCAAAGGCATGCATGATGGAGATGGAAATGGTGATGCGTGGCAGCTCTGTTGATGACTGTAAAGAACCTCTCTCACCCTGTAACAGTGCACAGCTCAGATTCTTCTACATAAGCATCAAACCTGGGAGAAAATTGAGAAAATAAAATGACAGTACAAACAACTTCTGAACTGATATTCAAAAAAATCTCCGAGTCTCTCATTTACAAGAAAAGATGGAAAACTTCTAAGAATGTTATTTGAACATACTGATACTTAAAATGTTTGTCTTGTTTCCTCTTGCAGCTCTTTTTGCTTTTATATTTCTATAATGATGTTGTTCTGAGTTTTGGGCACTTTAAAATTTCCACTCTCTTTTAATTATCTGTATTCAGTTTTTATGTCCTGACACTGTGAGTGTTTAATTGTGCCCTACATCTTCTTGTCTCTCCAAATAAGAGTCTGATGTTTGCTGTTTGAACTACTTTTTTTTTTTTTTTTTTTTTTTTTAATTTGTCTACAGAAGGGGAAGAGGGAAGATTTAAAGTTTGCAATTTTAAAA
>WTSP01021759.1:27033-37617 GCA_025331215.1 Actenoides lindsayi | reverse complement strand
GGGAAGCTCTGCAGAAAGATATGGACAGGCTAGATCTATGGGCTGAGGTCAGTGGGAGGAGGTTTAACAAGGCCAAGTGCTGGGTGTTGCACTTCAGTCACAACAACCCCAGGCAATGATACAGGCCTGGGGAGAAGTGGCTGGAATCCTGCCTGTCTGAGAAGTACATGGGATGTTGGTCTATACTCAGCTGAACATGAGCCAGCAGTGTGCCCAGGTGGCCAAGAAGGCCAACAGCATCCTGGTCTGTATCAGAAATGGTGTGGCCAGCAGGAGAAGGGAAGTGATTGTACCCCTGCACTCAGCACTGGTGAGACCTCACCTCAAGTACTGTTTTCAGTTCTGGGCCCCTCACCACAAAAAAGGCATTGAGTTGCTGGAGAGAGTTCAGAGAAGGACAACCAAGCTGGTGAAGGGTCTGGAGATCAAGTCCTGTGAGGAGAGGCTGAAGGAATTGGGATTTGATTAGTTTGGAGAAGAGAAGGCTGAGGGGAGACCTTATTGCTCTCTACAACTCCCAAAAAGGAGATTGTAGTGAGGTGGATGCGGCCTCTTCTCTCAAGTGAATAATGACAGGACTCAAGCAAATGGCCTGAAGTTGCACCAGGGAAGGTTTAGATTGGATATTAGGAAGAATTTCTTTACTGAAAGAGCAGTCACATTCTAGAACAGACTGCTCAGGGAAGTGGTGGAGTCACCATCCCTGGAGGTGTTCAAAAAACGTGTAGATGAGGCACTTCAGGACATGCTCTAGCGGGTTGGTGATGTTTGTTTTTTCATGCGTGTGTGTTTGGGTCTTTTGTTGTTTGTTTTTGTTTTGTTGACAGCTGGATGCAACGATCTTAGAGGTCTTTTCCAACCATTACAAGTCTGTGTGTGGTTCTGTGTGTAATCCCTTTATAGTCCAGCTTTTATTGATACCAGGGTTGCCCCAACCCAGTTGCAGGACCTTGCTCTTGGTCTTGTTGAACCTCATGAAGTTCACACAGGCCCACTTCTTGAGCTTGTCCTGGTCCCTCTGCATGGCATCACTTCCCCCAGACTTGTCAACCACACCACTCAACTTGGTTTTGTCTGCAGAACTGCTGAGGGTGCACTCAATCCCACTATGTCATTGATGAAAATAAGTGATATATATTAAAAGTGTCAAATTTTCAATTCTTATTTCATGTGGGTATCTAAAGGAGTGAACACACAAACAAACGAAGAAACAAGAATGGTCTTAAAACCTGTAGTAATCTAACCAGTTGAAAAGTCCTAAAAATTTCTTAGTTCTCTGAGATGCCTGATCCTCAGAGTGATCATCTGATTCTAGAGAGAATGGTTGAAAATGGTTCCCTCTGAAAAGCAGAAAAAATCAGGTTGTGATGGTTGTTGGGTACTACTTCTCTATCCCATCCTTTCAAGTCAACAGTTCATACACCTTCCACAATCTCAAGATGTAAAGAACACATTCTGTGAGAAGTAACTGAAGGAAATTAGGTTGTTTAATTTGGAGAGAAGGAGGCTTAGGGGAGACTTTATACTCTACAACTACCTAAAAGGAGGTTGTAGCTAGGTGGCTGTCAATCTATTCTCCCAAATAACAATCAATAGGATAAGAGGAAATGACATCAAGGTGCACCAGGTGAAGTTTAGGTTGGATATTAGGAAAAGGATCTTTACTGAAATGTTTGTAAAACATTGGACCACACTGCCCAGAGAAGTGGTGGAGTATTTCAAAATTTCCCTCGAGGTATTTCAAAGACTTGTAGATGTAGCACTTAGGGACACAGTTTAGTGCTTGATGTGGCAGTGTTAGGATGACAGTGTTAAACGATGTTAAAATGTCTTTCCAGACTAAATGATTCTGTGTTTCTATTCCATGATTCTATGATCTCCTCCCTTACTATTCAGATCTGTATGGTGTTTGGTAAAAGCAGGCAACTAATCCATGTGCTTTGCTTTTCTGCATGGCCACTACTAAATATCTCTGGGAAATCGACAGATTCAGCTTCTGATTGAGGCATTCTTACTGCTGTCTAAGCTGCTTTTTTGGACTTGTAGGTATTCTGAGGGATAGATACTTGAGAAAGCTAATCAAGATGAAATTATAAAGGAACAGAGATTTAAGATTTGGTTCTTGTTCCAACTGTTTAACCATTGTTCAGTTATTTAGACAATATTTGATTTTTCTTTTCATAGCTTGTTGACTAATAACAAGAAAGTGCCTATTTTGGAAGCCGTTGCTCCACCTGTTTCTATTTGGGAACAGTAGCAACATCCAAATGATGATATAACATCATGAGACAGAAATCCATCTGCAAACAAACTAAGGTTTAAGAACAAGGCACAGGTTGGGTTTTGGGTTTTTTGTTTGTTTTGTCTTTCTTTTTCTCATTGCAGCTACTTCACAGAGGTACAAGATAGCATAATCAATCCAGATAGGAGTCAAGAGTTTCATAACATTGCATATGAGCAAATAATTACACACAAATAAAGTTCCTGATTAATTCTGTAATTTATTCCGCTTAAACAATAAATTCTCTTGCTCAAACAATAAATTCTCTTGCTCAAACAATAAATTCTCTAGTACATTCACTGTTATAAACTGTACACAAACTTCAAATGAATAGTTCTCTGCCTGCAATGACTGTTGTGAACACCTGCATGCAGCAATATCCAATACATATGCCTGTAACAACAGAAATTAACTTTTAGTTATCTGTTTGTTAAAATTATTTGGAATGTGGAGTTCACAGTCCTGTATTGGCTATTTACATAAATCATTCAATCTGGAGATATAAATGATACTGTATTTTAAGCAACTCATTAATCTTGTTGATTTATAAATCAGATATAATGAGGTGCAACTGATGATGCAACTCAAAATTCAGTTGAAAATGTTGCAAATACATCAAACTGCAGTTTATTTTTGAATGTGAATGATTATTAGGAACTGTGGTCTTTTTACCATGGACTCTGCTCTAATCACAGTTCTGTGTAGCGTGCCTCTTTTCATTGCTCACCCAAGTATGTGAAGTAGCTGAATATCCACCTCTGTGTTATTTATAGGCAACTGATGCTGCGCTAATGCTCCTCTCCACTCCTCTGTTATGGTATGACAGAATTAACATTTTCTCCATCTTAAAAGTGCCAGTTTGGCACTGTTTTCCTATGTAAAATCACTCTGTTAAATAGCCATCAATACTAAATAGAAAGCCTCTCATTTTGATGACAATAAGGAGATACATATTGCATTGATGAAAGAGGACAGAACATGCTTGCACAGAATATTAATTGGGGTCTGTGTGTGAAAAAGCTATGGCAAGTAATACTTGACCAGGGAGTCCATCCAAGACTAACAATAATACTGGTCCCTGGAGTGTAAGCTCAGTGCAAGCCCTCAGTTTGGGAATGCTTTAATTAAGTATTGCACAGAACCTGGATGCAGCCTGAGCCAGGAAAGCTCACACACTTAGCCTGATTGCTGTGGGACATTGAGGACATACTCTGTGTCCTAGTAATTGTAATTTTTAAAGGTAGAATAATTAAAGTGACACATGTGCACTTGGATCCAGGGCAACCCAATCTTACCACAAATCACATCAAATTAGTTCGGAATCTTTCTTTGGTAAAATAACTGATCTTTTAGGATGTCTACAGTCAAGACTTCTGCCACAATTTCTGTGGGAAATCATCAAACAAACTGGAAAATATTTAGATTATCACTAATTGGATAAAGAGCTGGCCAAAGTGGAAAGAGAAACAGCAGTTTTGATGAGAGATAACCACCCTTGTGAGAGGAAAATTACAAACATTGTTTCTCAAGATTCAATCTTAGGACCGGTTTATCCAATGTTTTTTGCTAGCAACCTTGTCACAAAGGCTAAGGGTTTGCTATTGGAATTTGGTGATGATATAAAACTCAGAGTACCATTGACACAGAAAAAGTGCAGAACAAACTTGAAGATTTCTCAAACTGGAGTACTAAGAGCAAATCAGGAAATGGCATGACATATAAGAGCACAAAGTTACAGAGCTAGGATTTCTGTTGCAAAGTGGAAAATTGCCACTGGGAGAGCTTAGTGAAATTTTGCTTATCAGTGCAATGTAGCCCATGGATGCTCATCTGCTAAGTTCCTCAAATCCACATACTTCTGATAGTAGTATTCTTAATTTAGCCTTCCTTCATATGCTGCATGCAAACTTTACAAACAGGCCTAAAAGTTTTTTGAAAGGATTATCTGGCGCCTGGCCAGGGCTTATGTGATAACGCTAATGTTGCTTACATTGCCTCTGCCATGAAGGCAGTCATATTTCATATACATAGAATCATAGAATAGTAGGGGTCAGAAGGGACCTCTGGGGACCTGCTAGAGCAGGATCACACAGGCCAGGCCACATAGGAACAGATGCAGGTGGGTTTTGAAAGTCTCTAGAGAAGGAGACTCCACAGGATCTCTGGGCAGCCTGTTCCAGGCTCCATCAGCCTCACAGGAAAGTAGTTTTTCCTCATGTTGTGGTGGAACTTCCTGTGTTCCAGTTTATGACTGCTGCCCCACATCCTATCACAGGGCACCACTGAACAGAGGCTGGCCCCTTCCACTTGACACCCACCCTTCAGATATTTGTAAACTCCCCTCGCAGCCTTCTCTTCTTCAGATTAAACAGGCCCAAATGTCTCAGCCTTTCCTCATAAGAGAGATGTGGAAAGGCTGAGAGACCTGGGGCTGCTATGTACAAGACAGTAGGTTTGACGGACCTTGAAGAAAGTCCACAGGGTGTTTATGAATGATAAATGTTGGTTTAGGGCTAAAACTGCAAACTGAACTCTGCTAGCAGGCTTTGTAGTGTGAACTCTTAATAAAGTTAAAAGTAATTTGTTTTGTTTCTTTGGCAGAATGCACTCAGTGCTGTGTCTGGTGGTAAGAATAAATTGAAAAATGGTGCATATTGGTGTGAGATAGAGACTGGAGAAATTATCCTTCTTCCCATGAGGTTCTAGAACTCAGGCAGATCTCTCTCCTTTGAGACTACAGAGTACAAAATCCTGGGGAATAAGATCATCAGCATGAAACACCATTTTCTAGCATAATGCTTTATGCATAATACCATTTAGATAGAGACCTTCATTTTAGGATCCAAGAGCATTTTACTAGTAGTCACATTACACCTGTTTGAAATGTTACATCTATTTTGTAAATTTTACAAAGGAGAACCAGGCAGGGCCAGCAACTTACCTCAACTAGTTGGTGAACAAATGGAAAAAAAAAAAAACAGAAATAGGAACTAGAAATAATGATTCCTACATGCTGATGTCAGGCCCAGATAACAGCAGAGGTTGCATTCACAGTTTTACAATGACAACTTTTTTCAAAAGGATTCTGTTGTTAACCAAGTCCATTTTTTCATGAAGAATGTTCAGTTTCTTTGGAAAATGGTATTTTCCATTGAAAAAGCCCAGACTCTGAATGAAAATGTTTCAGTTGAACAAGTTCCTATTCTGAGTGGAATATTTTTGAGTGGCAGTTTGGTCACTGCATGTGCCTATTTTCCTGTAAGGCCTGCATTTCATAGTCTAATTCTCCCTAAAACATATGAAGCAACCACAGACTTCAGGAATGCTCTGCTTCTATCCTCTTTTGGAAGGGGATACAGTTGTGTGCCATAAATGACATCATCTAATTTCTAAGAAGAGGCATTAACACAACCCCTTAAGTCACTGTTAACATTTATGGACTGCAATCCTGTTTTGGTATTGAAATTTCTGTAGCAAAACTTTAAAACCGAGACAGAAATATTTTATTTTAATCAACATTTTAGGGAAAAAAAATCCACCATTTAAATAAAGCAGCTACTTTTTCTTCCTGCTCCCCAGTGAAAAGTATCTGCATGCATCTTTCTTGAATGATCATTTTACAGATTCCCACATTTTATACAATGTATTTCTATATGGATTTTACATTTTTAAAAATCCTTTATATTACAGTTTAAAGTATTGTTCTATAATCACTCTTGGCCTACTCTTTCAGACACTCACCATTTTAATTTTTACTTATGCATTATCAGAAAATTCAGATTGATTTTATTCTCCAACCCCATCACATTTCAGTTTATCCACCAAGACTTCATTACATTTCTTTCACCATCTTGTTCTTTTGCTGCAGTTCTCATCTGATGAGTCTTACAGACAAATACATTTAAAGGCTGATGCATGTGACATTTGTACTGACTTGCACAAAATTTGACATCTTGACTATTATGTCAGGTGTCACTGGCTTGCAGATTGTTACAGAATTGATTGCTATTGATTTCAAAGTATCACTGACTTTAGGTTCTGGCACCATCTCTCATTACTACAAAAAGTATTCATACCTATTCTTTTCGATCTTTCTCACAGCATGCTCCACCCGAGGTAGTCTGATTATATAATGGATTCAGATTACTCAACGTAAATGGAGCTTCCTGATTAAGTGAGAAATTGTGTCAGACACAGGTCACAGGGCTCTCAGCATCAAAGACACTCGCATTCATTTTGCTGGTATGACTTTATTCCCTTTTGAAAGGATATTTCTAGATGTAACAATAGTGCAGAATGCTTATCTACTGGAATGCTACTGTAAGCAGCCTTGGACAAACACAGATCTCTCACTTAAGATTATGTCTCACCTATATATATATATATATATATATATATGACATATGCATATCGGTTGCCATGACATTAAATATTCTGTGATTCTCTGTCCAGGCAAATATGCAGTATGAATTATACATCTTACCTTGACTAACAGTTGAGCTCAATACTACGATAGGTCACTTCATTCAATCTGATGTCTCCACAAAGTTGCACATACTCTACAGCATCTATCTGCCCTAAAATATGTGTCCTCCCTTTGTCTAACCAGGAGACCTATCAGAAAATATCACAGCTCTTTCTGTGCTAGAGGGTTTCTTTCAAAGTTTCTACTAAGAAAACCACGGCAGATCATAGGTGTGCTGAAGATTATCTTTTTTTATTAGTCTCTCCCCCCCATACTTCATCTCACTTTAACAGCTGTATCAAGATCATCATCACCAACAGTCAAAGAACAGCATTATGTAGAGGTCCTCCTGCCTTCCTTAACAGCTGCTGGGGAGAGACATGTGAATAAAGGCATCACTTTCATTGCTAAGGGCAAAAGTCTGTTGATGGTTGGTCACAAAATGCTTCACAGCATTTCTTTAAAGCCAACCTTATGTGAAGAACATATATGAATATTACCAGTTACAGAAGATGATGTCAACATTGTTCTAAGCTGAAATGAATCTTTAATAGTAAAAATAATTTTAAAAAGTGGAACACAATCAGGAAAGCCTTGGCAAAGAGAAAATGAGTCAAATATACCAGTATGCCTTAAGTAGAAATCTCAAAAGGATGGGTGGAAAAATCTAACAGTATAACCACAGCCTGTGAAAAAGTTGTATGCTCTAATTTTGTAAAGGATTCATTCTTTTCCAAGTCATTTCCCTATTCTCACTTTTGCTTTAGAAAGTTTGTACTGAAGAAGAAACTGAGCATATTCATATCTTGTTCCAAAGAGGATGCAACTAGGGCTGCTGCTCTACAGCACAGCCACGGCTTGGAGTGCCTTCCTAAAACCCAGGTGACGGACAAGATTGCCTTGTTCCTTTTGTGAAAATTTGTTAGAACAGCCAGACTTGCTGTCACCTGATTTTCCATCATTGAGCAAAGAAGGAACCTAGGAGAAAAAATACATTTGTATGCTTGCCAGTGTTTTTATTTTATGTTTAAAATCTGAGCACTGTGTGCTTAGAGATGATTAAAGAATCATTAATTAAAATGACACATAAGTTATAGTCTACAGTGCAGTCCAATCCCCACAGCCCTCTTGCTATAACCTTTTTCCTGCTGGTGAAGCATCTTTTATAGCCCTTGTGGATGAGTTGGGTTTAATTTGCAGCGTGTCTCCATGATTCTTCTTTCAAATTCAGGTTCCTCTCTATTCTCAGCCCACCTTTCAACTATCCTAAGTCTACAGCACTCATTTTAATAGTTACCTTTCTTGTGTGTGAATTGCTCCAAGGTACTCCGTTTGAAAGGCACAATACAGGTGCTGTTGCACTTTACTGTATTATTTAAAAAATGAACAACAGAGGTACTAGCTGGCTGAACCGCCAATGATAAACGGTTGCTGTGAGGGAGCTTTGGGGCCTTTTAAATAAACTATGTGTGATTTCCATAGATGTATTGCTATTTAAATAGCACCTATGACAGACAAGCACATTTGAGCAAAAAACAAAGGTTGAAGACTGTTTGAGAGTTCCATAGTTGACACATCAATGGTGGAGTAGCCTGGGGAAAATGAGATGAAACTTGTCCATGAGGAAACAATAAATGAACAATGCACATAAGCAAATGCACACATACATAATGATGCAAAGGTGTAATTAATTATGCTAGAAAAAAGAAAGGTGTGTTGTGATATATGCAGGAAAAATTAGGTTGGATCCAATATATTAAGATTACAGGGCAATTTCAGCATTCATGCTTGGTCTCTACATATTAGTGGCAGCACAGCTTATCACTACCTTTATATATATGTAGCACGCCTTATTGTCGCCCAGTAGGATATGAGTGGGGAAACAGGATGAAACTGAGCAAATGAAAATTAAGGAAATGTCAGGAGAAACAGCAATCTTAACAATCAGGTCTGTTAAATAGTAGAAGTGTTTCCTCAGAGAATCAGTTAAAACGTCATCACTTCAGTCATTTAAAACTGGATCAGACACATACACAAGGTTACATTCTGCTCCTCTCAAATTAATATCTTTCTGGCTCTCAAACTCTGTATTTTCTTTTGCAGTGATACAATCTAAAGCAGAACCTACCTTTTTGTGAACAATTTATTTTAGCATGGGTAAGTAGGGAGAGGGAGTATGCAGTCCAGTAGGTCTTTTCTCATTTTTAATGCCTATAGGAAAATCTTTAAATGTGATTGAGTCTCTGAAAATATATATTGTAACAGACTTGATCGTGTATTTATATGATTTAACTTAAATCTTGAACTGGGGAGACCAGAACTGGACACAATACTCCAGAAGTGGTCTGACTAGGGTAGAGTAGAGGGGGAGAAGAACCTCCCTCAACCTGATAGACACACTCTTCTTTATGCACCCCAAGATACCATTGGCCTTCCTGGCCACAAGGGCACAGTGCTGTTCCATGGAGAACTTATTGTCCACCAGGACTCCAAGGTCCTTCTCCATGGAGCCGCTTTCTAGCTCCTAAGCTGTACCGGTAACCGGTGTTATCCCTCCCCAGGTGTAGGACTCTATCCTTTCTGAACTTCATTACGTTCCCCTTTGCCCAGCTCTTCAGTCTGTCCAGGTCTCTCTGAATGGCAGCACAGCATTCTGGTGTTTCAGCCACTCCTCCCAGTTTCATATGATAAGCAAACTTGCTGAGGGTACACTCCATACCTTCATCCAGGTCACTGATGAAGATGTTGAATAAGACTGGACCCAGTAATGACCCCTGGAGAAAACCACTAGCTACAGGTCTCCAACTGGACTCTGTGTCACTGATCATGATGCTCTGAGCTCCTTTTTTTTTTTTTTTTGGTCTGTTTTTCCCAAGAGCCTGTCTTTGTAGGAGAAGTGCTCCATCCCTCTGATCATTTTTGTGGCCATCCCCTTGACCTGCTTCATCAGGTCCATGTCCTTCTTGTCTTGAGGGGTCCATAAACAGTAGTCTAGGTGGGGTCTCATCAGAGCAGAGCAGAGGGGCAGAACCACTTCTCTCAATCTGCTGGCCACACTTATTTTGATACAGCCCAGGATGCAATTGGCCTTCTGGGCTGCAAGTGCACATTGTTGGCTCATGTCCATACTCTTGTCTACCAGAACTCCCAAATCTTTTCTGCAGGACTGCTCTCTATCACCTCTTCCCCCAGCCTCTATTGATAATGTAGGATTGTTCCAACCCAGGTGCAGGACCCTGCATTTGGTCATCTTGAACCTCATGAGGTTCACCTGAGCTCCCTTCTCCAGCTTGTCCAGGTCCCTCTGGATAACATCCTGTCCCTTTGATATATCAACCACACTGTCCAGCTTGGTGTCATCTGCAAACTTGTTGGTGGTGCCCTTGATCCCACTGTCTATATCATTGGTGAAGATATTAAACAGCACGGGTCCCAGTACAGACACCTGAGGGACACTACTTGTCACAAATCTCCATGTGGACTTTGAGTCATTGACCACTACCCTCTGAGTGTGACCATCCAGCCAATTCCTCATTCACTGAACATTCCATCCATGATCTTTCCAGGCACAGAGGTGAGGCTGACACGTTTGTAGTTCCCAGGGTCCTCCTTTCTACCCTTTTTAAAAATAGGTGCAATGTTTCCCTTTTTCCAGTCATCAGGGACTTCATCTGACTGCCAGGACTTTTCAAATGTCACGGAGACTGGCTTGGCAGCTACATCAGCCAGTTCCCCTGAGACTCCTTCTGCCAGGTGGAGCCTGTAGGGATTGATAAGAGTAGGACAGAAATAGCTGTTAGCTAGAAGTAGTTATGCTAAGGCCTGCAAGGCCGAAAAA
>WTSP01021758.1:59438-124293 GCA_025331215.1 Actenoides lindsayi | reverse complement strand
TATAAGGATTATAAAACTGTATGTTTAAAATTAGTAAAATACAAATACATGAGACAATTTTGTATTTATTGATAACTCATTTAAATCATTATCATATAAGACCAACAAAATTTGTATACTAATAGGTATTTGACATAGGAAACATTTACTTGCCCAATAGCTGTGGTTTATTCTTTGAAAGTGTTCTTGCATTTCACTTTCACCTTTCAGGTTAAAAATAGTTTTCCTCACAGAGTGTAATTTCCATTTTTACTGGCTTTGCTCCATAGCTGTTATGTAAACCATAAGCAACAAATGAGCAGCAGCTATTCCAGCAGTCTCTGCAGAGGATTGGTCTTGCCAATGCGGAGTGCTCAGAATTATGATGAATTTTCACACTTCCAGTGACTGGTGAGTTTTATGTTGATGTTTATGTCATACCACGTTTTACCTACTCTGTACAAATGTTCTGAGGCGAGAAGCCATGATGAAATTCTATTATATCAGAACTGCTTCATAGAAGTCTACAGGTTTTGAGGAGTAAGTTTCTGTGAATAAAAGCATAGATAGTGAGCCATTACAGAGCAGTAAGCTGGGAGTACAGGTGCCTACCTAGGAAGTGGAGAAGACAGTCAAGTCCTTATTCTGCCTAAACAAAAGGAAAGACGTAAACCTCTCTCCTTGAGAGCTTCTTGTCTCAGTAAATGCTGAGAGCATTCAGAGGTTAAATAATTTGGCTCTCTCAGCTTACTCCGCAAAAGAGACAGACTTCGTAACCTCTCAGTACCCCAGTAAAACCCTGTTCTAACCAGAGCGAGCTAAACAGGGTTTAAATTTACAGTAAGAGGAATTAAATGAATGTGTAAAGGATCTAAATGCCCACCATGTTATACTGGATTGTATATATATGGATTAAAGCTGAATTTTTGGAAGCACTTTCTTTGCCAGATGTGTATATACTCACATGTAATGATTCCTACTCTTGGAAAGTCATGGCAACTATTTATTATTTAATTAATGCTCTTAATCTGGCATTCCTGTTTTTTTTTGCTGTGATTTTATTGCCTTTAAGCCATATTCTCAAGTCCTTCCAAGATTCTTTTAAAATATAATTGTGACATATATGTTGATATATATGAGCTTTAATTCATGTAATTAGAACAGTAACTCGGCCAAAATTCCTGTTGATTTCACCAGGAAGAAGGATCCTGTCATTAAAATCCAAGTAAAGGATTCAATAAAAAATACCTAAGCAAGCTCAGTATGATTTATGTTCACAGCAATGATGAATTATATGTCAAATTAAATTATTTGATTTCTGTAAGATATTTTATTTACAGTATAGTTCTCATAAATACTTTGGAAAGCAGAGAAGATATTTCAGCAGTTTGCATGGAGTTAAACTTACAGATATTAAAAATAATGAGAAATTTGCTGTTAGCTTTGGTAACAAGTAAGTCAAGGTGAAGAGGGTTTGGAAATCCTTCTAATTTCAGGCTGAAAATTATTTACACAGAAGTGTATGAATTGTGACAGATGTAGATGGGATAGTTTAAGATACTAAGCTCCATTTCCCTCTTCTATAGTTCTTGCCTGATTCCTGACCATTGAATTTCTAATAAGACACTATGAGCACTAAATCTTTTTCAGATAGACATTAAAAAAAGCCCTAAATATCTGATGGCAAACTAGAGATAGATTTAAGGGGGATTTTGACCTACTTGTTACTGTCTTTTTGCTAGTAACAAAAAGATTACTATTATCTTTTCAAGCATTGCAAACAATGAAAATCTGAATTTTTATCAAGTCTTTTTTTAAACACTTTCTTTCCATCTGGACCTTTCTTGTGGCTCCCTGCTTTCTCCAGTCAGTGTTTTTCAGAGTAGTGGCTCCTGTCAGTCCCTAACCAACACAAACAAACAAAAAACCCCACAAAAAAAACCAAACTGACAAAACCCCAAACCAACCAACCACCCAAAATCGTTATGGGAAAATTGAGATTCTTTTAAAAGCAAAGCTCATTTTTGGCTAGCCCTTTTCTGAACTCACCCATGAGTTCTATAAATAGTAAACATTAGAAAAATGTAATAAGTGGTACGTGATCATCATGAATATCAATATAAGATGCTTTTCAGTGAAAAATTTTTAGAGGAATAGATGGTATTGCTTTGTGTAGTGAAATTTATAAAGTAGTCTTGTCAAATTACCATGAAGAGTTTGTTTATATTTGGCTTATTTCCGAGGCTTAATTGCTGCCTTTCTAGGACAGGCCAAGCTTGTTGAAAACTTTATCATGGTATTTTCATGTTGTAGAACTGCACAATTGAAAACAATATTTATTGTATTTTCAACAATTGTTCATTTTGCTTGTGGGGGGGGGGGTGGTGTTGAAGGAAAAGCAGCTAAACAAAATTCAACATTATATAAATCACCTTAAAAGTTCAAGGTAAGAGGTTCCTATTTATGTCTTTACATAAATATTGAGGGAAAAGATTTAAGTTCTCACTACTTTTCTGGGCAGAGTACTGGGAAAAAATAAGTAAACCCACTAAAACTCTCTAAATTTTATTTGGAAAGAGTAAAAGCTTGTGACCCTTTTTTCTAATTCTGTTCTTGTCTTATTCTGAAACTTTCTATTATACAATTTGACTTTTTTTTTAAATCAGGGGAAGTACATATTTTTATTACAAAAATGAATGTTCAGTGCTGTCTGAGATCCTAGACCACAAATATTTATGCTATGAATGATGATGAGGTAGTAAATCACACATGCAATAAATCATGTATCTAAATAGCTTTGATTGATCCATGTGATCAGAAGAACGTGATTTGCATAAATATATGAATACATGTGAATTGCCTATGCTATCTTCACTTCTAATTTTTATTAAAAAAACCCTGATAAGAAAACAACTAATTTCCTGAAAACAAGGAGTTTCTTTGGTACATTAATGAATCTGTGGCCTGTGGAACACCAGGCAGTAATTAGTGCTGATTTCTTCTTTGTCACTGTGATACCATTTTCTCCTTGATGCAGTATTTTTGAGACAACAGCAGTTTTTTTTCAAATGTTTAAATGGGAGTCAGCTGTTTGACACTATTTATCAGAGGAAATGGATCTTATAATAACTGATACAGGTCTGAAGTAATTTAAAATGTTAGGAAAATTTATTAATATCTGGAAGCAAATTGCATATTAAAAATCATGTCATAATGTTAGCGAGCATTAAAATGGTTCTCTTCTGTGCAATGTGAGAGAGAGGGAAAAGTAGTTGGAATAAATAATGCTGTGAGGTCTTTGTAGGAGCATCTTGAATATCTTTTCCAAGAAAGAATTGCATTCCTGAAGCAAGGGCAATTTTTTTAGAAGGGTATATATGGAGGGTTGACCATGGCTAGCAACCACACAGCTGCTTGCTCACTTATTGTACCCACACCTGCCCCAGCAGGACAGGGGAGAGACTAGGAAGAGCAAAACTCAGAAAACTCCCGAGTTGAGATAAAGACAGTTAAATAAGTGATGGGGAAAAGACCTAACAAGTGATGCAAAGGCAATCATTCACCACCTCCCACAAACAGAGTGATGCTCGGACAGTCTCTGAGCAATGGCTATCTTTGAAAGCCAATCTTCTTTTTTCTCTCTTTCTTCCATTACTCCAGTTTTACTGCTGAGCATGTTGTGTTGTATGGAATATTCCTTTCACCAGTTTGGGTCAGCTGGCCGAGCTGTGTCCCCTTGCAACCTTTTGCATACCTCCAGCCTTCTTGCTACTGGTCCAATGCCTTGAAAACTGCTACTTCTAGTACAACAAATGGTGTCTTTGTGTTTTTTCCTTTTAATACTGTGAGTTTGGAGGCCAGTCACAGCTGATTCCGTGTCTAAAAACTACAGACAAGCAAGCCAGAGATTGTCAGTTCAGTTATCTTCTTTTTTGGGCTCCCTAATACCACTATCATCAGAGCCAAATGAATAAGAAAGCTTGGGCAGAGTTGCTTTAATTTCCCATCTGTGTCAAGGTAGGGCTCCTCCTTCCCACTGAAAGGGAGATTTTTTCCATCTTGTTTTGTGTCCTGCTCACTTCTCTTGCATAATATTGGCAATGTGTCACTCCATAGTTTTCAAAGAACACAAGAAGTTAGTTTTATGTTACAACTTCTCTTCTTCTCCAGTACTGTGCTCTTATTATATCACAATAAAAAATTATCTGCCTAAGGGTTTGAGTCTGGGGAGATAGACTGTCAAAAGCCTTTGACTCTTTTACATTTGGAGTTATTGCATGTGCAAATGTGCCAGGAATTAATGTGTTCCATTTCCAGAGTCCCAGCTGGTTTCTTAAAGACTTACCAAATACTGCCACAGTCAAGATGCCTTCAGGCTTGCAAATGAAGGGGGTGTGTGTGTGTCCATATCCAATTGAGAGCAGGCTGATGGCAGATGGGAGCGACCCATCTGTGGAGAGTCTTTGAAACTCCATCAGCTTCACCCTGAAAAGTTCATCTAAATCAAAAGATGCAGAGTTATTCTGTGGGCTGGAATGTAGGAGCTGATAAACAAAACTGCTTTAAATTTGCTTACCATTCTGCTTAACAACACCTTGGCTTCTGTTCTACCCATTTAAAAAACTGAATGGAAACTATTAACATACATATTATTACTAATTAACAGGTAAGTGCTGCATCACTTTGAAAAAAACTCTGGAAACTTGACAGCAACTGAACAAAGATGGAAAGCTTTGGAAATTACTCTGTTCATCTTTATTGGAGGTACAAAGAGACTTACTCTAGGATGATGTAAATTGATAGAGCTTCACTAAATTTAGTTATGCCTCTCTTGTACTAGCTACAAAAATGATTTGGGGTTATCTTTTGTACAGTTTTGATACTCTATTCTCCTTGCTAACACTCAATTTCAAGAGTCCCATTATATGTCTAACTCACAGTGGTCAGAAATTAGCCCAATGGAAGATAAGCACCTGCTCAGAGATGGCTCTAGGCAAGTCTGGCACACAGGAGACACTGAATGTCTCTCCCCAAAGTAAAGGATGGGGCCATGCTTTGGGATGCTCCTCCCATGTGAACGACTGGGATCAGGTTTCCCTGCTGCTGTTTCCTTCCTGGAGGAAGGATATACAATGGAAAGTTTCTACTTCCATGAGGAACCATTTTGCCCAGCTCCCCACACTGGACCACCCAGTAATGGCAGCAAAAGGCAGCTGTAGGCATTTCCAGAGCTGTGTCATTTGAGGCATCTGCCTTTCCCTGTCTACACCTTGAGACAGGACAGCCATCTCCTATAGTGATACTGAACGTTAACAGGTATCAGTTTTCAGAAGGCACATAACATACAGTATTTATAAGCTTCCTCCCTCAGTTACTTGGTTGTAGCACTTTGCATCTAAAGAGTAAATCACAGTTGATCAGAATATCTAGAACCCTAATATATTTTAGGGAGAAAAATTTTTTCCAGTTCTAGCTATGTTAAAGAACAACTTCTAAATTTTACCAGTTTTAAAGTTCAGGGATATACTTTGAGTTTTTTGCCATGTTTTTGAACACTTGGTTTAGTGGCAGTTATTACTCTGTCGCCCCAAATGAACTTGAAGGTGTTCAGTCTTCCTTTCTTTTACTTATAAAACCTGAACCTCTGTATCAGTTCATCACTGCCTAGAAAGACACTTCGATGCATGCTAGAAATTGCTCTCCAGAACAGCACTGTCATCTGCAGAAAAATGAATCCGTAATGCAAGAGGTTTGAAAACACCTTAGTGATAGTACAGCACTAACTCTTGATGTGAACATAACTGGGGAGGTGCGGTGGGGTCTTTTTAAAGTTAGAATTTTAAAGTCACCGAGATCACATCAAATCTCCAAAAGTGGTTAATATTTTAAATTTAATCTTTTTTTGCCATTTCTAATGACCGAGGGTACGCTGATGATTAGGGGACCCTTGGAAAACTTATCTTCTTTGACTACTAGTACTGTTTTGATTGTTTCGTAACAGCCTGATCATTTATTGCAAGCAGGAGTCCATGATGCTACTGACTCTTTCATGTGTAGAGGTAAAAATTGCTACATATTCTTTCATCCTTTGTGTCGGGTTTGTGTCTGATTGGGTTTTGGTAGGGGAGGAAGGAGCTACTGGTGTAAGCTTCTGTAAGAAGCTTCGAGAAGATCCCCCAGCTCCAAATCAGACCTGCCTCTGGCCAAGACTGAGCCTATCACCACCTCTGTGGTAACACATATAAGTGGTGAAAACCTGCTGGGCAAGTTCCTTTCTTTTGGGAGCTCTTTTGGAGAGGAGTGGGGTGTGGTAGAAACAACCATGTGGGCACTGAAGTCAGTGAGGAAGGAGCAGTCATTCCTCTTCAGCCCATGGTAAAGATGGCAGGCTGAGTCCCTGCAGACCTCAGAAGTCAGTGGTAGCCCATGGAGGACCCCATGGTGGAGCAGGTGACTGGTCCCAAAGACAACTGTAACTCTGAGGGAGGCCTGTGCTAAAGTGGCCGGTTGCTGAGAGGATTAAAGACTATGGAAGAGACCCCTGATGGTTGGAGAAGTTCACATAGGACTGTCTCCTATGGGAGGGATGCCAAGGCGTTGCAGGGAGGATTCTGAGGAGTTTTCCCCCCGAGGAGGAAGTAGTAGCATAAAACCCATGGGATGGTCTGGGATTGACTGCAATCCCCGTTCCTTGCCTCTTTGTGCTGCTGGAGGGGAGGAGGTAGCAGAGCTGGGCTTGGGAAGAAGCTAGGGGTGGAGGAAAGTTATTTTTAACATCTGGTTGTATTTATCACTGTCCTACTCTGATTCAGTTGGTGAGTTGGTGGTGGTTTTGTTTAGTTAAGTTGATGTTGTTTCCCTTAGTCGAGTCTGTCTTTTACCTGTGACCATAACTGGTGAGCGATCCTCCCCTGTCTTTCGTCTCAACCCTTGAACCTTCTGTTCTATTTTCTCCTCCTCATCCCACTGGAGGAGGGTAGGAGTGAGAGGCTACATGGTTGCTTTGGTGCTGGTTGGGTCAGTTTAAATCAGAAAACCTTTCTAAAGGTGTACCTTGAGAAAGGTACAGATGTAATTGCTTTTGTTACATAGTACTGTTGCGTTTGGCCCTATTTCTGCTTCTATTTCACTAATTAACATGATGAGACAAGCATTATGGATGGATAGTGTATTTCACATCTTTGCAAACCAAGACCTACACAATATATTGAAATGGTTGTGAGTTGGAAACTTATTTTTGATAAAAAGTAAATGTTTGTAGAAGATATTAATTCTAAAACATCTGCTTGCTCTTGTAGATATATTAGTGACAACTGGTTTCTGTAATTATATATCATGGCTCA
Organism: Actenoides lindsayi; assembly: GCA_025331215.1. Classification (NCBI taxonomy): domain Eukaryota; kingdom Metazoa; phylum Chordata; class Aves; order Coraciiformes; family Alcedinidae; genus Actenoides; species Actenoides lindsayi. Next base: position 116,971 of record WTSP01021758.1, on the reverse strand, counting down.
TAATTAAGGCTTCCAAAGATAATTTAAAATATATTAATTATGAATAGCTTCTATTATGTGGAGGACTTATTTTTTCCCCCTATGTATACTGAGATAGGTTTTACCTGTGAGCAAGTCTAGTAAGCATTTCCCAACCACTTTATGTATATTGAACTCCTTTCAGAAAATCAGCAGCAATTTAAGCAACTCCACAAAAAGTATTTTGCAGTGCTCTAATCCTGAATTTGTTTGCATGCGTATGAGGTGCTGGGAGTGTAAACATTTGCAGGGCTGAGAAGGGGCCAATGGGAATTTTAAGCCCAGATGTTCTTTTCTCTGACTGTATTAACTCAGATATTTTAGCGCACGAAAACTGCTTTGAAGTGCCAGCTCTTCCAGAGACAGTGTTGAAATGCTGGGAGTTTGTAAATAAGAGATATTTATGTCCGTCCGGTTTTACATCCGTTGCTCACCACGTACATTATTTAGGTAAGCAAACAATTCTCTCGGGTGAAATGTCTGCTTTTAGGATCAGGAGAGATAAAAAATGTGTGGTTTCTGTATGCTGGTTGTGTGCCCAGTGTGGGATTATTCAAGCGACATAGATTAGATAAAGTCTTAAGCACCAAAAAGACAGACAAATCCTTTAGTACTTCCTACCAATTATAATGGGAACAAACTGGATTAATAAATTAATAAATTTACTGAAAGAGTAGTCAGGTGCTGGAATGGGCTGTCCAGGGAGGTGGTGGAGTCACCATCCCTGGAGGTATTCAAACAACGTGTAGGTGAGGCACTTCAGGACATGCTCTAGCGGGATGGTGAGGTGTTGACGGTTCACGGTGATCTTAGAGGTCTTTTTCAACCATGGCAATTCTGTGCTTCTGAGAATCACAAAAAGACCTTCAGACTGGTGTGGATGGGAGAAGACCATCTCAAGCTTCCATTCTACCCCTACAGCCCAGAGATTGTGCTGAAGCTGAACCACCTAGGCATCTCAGATTGTACTTTCTCTTCCACTAGCTGAAAATCAGGGAAGGAGTAGACACCTCAGCTGTGATGGACAAGCTTGTTGGAGTTCCTTGACAATTTATGACCTTAAAGCAAAATGTGATATTCTTCTGTCAAGTTTCTAGTGTCCAAATGGTAGTGTGAGATTCATTCCAGTGCAATTAGCCAGCTAAGGATGCACATGGTCGCCCCCATGCAGAATCTCAGGACCTGCTTGAAGAGTCAGTGAAGTTTGGAGGCTAGCAATGGCTGGAGTACACATTAACTGTGGTGTAAATTCTCAAATGGTAAGGCCAAAAGCAGGGAGGCCAGGAAGCTTGAAGATGTTGGCATGACTAAGGTGATACTTAAAGTTTGAATAGATGCCTTCAGTATGGAAGTGGGTTAGAAGGTGAACACCACCTTTTGGCAGCCTCTTTGAGAGAAATGAATAGGGATGGAAGATGTGATGGAGGATGATGCTGTCAAGGTTTAGGGCTGGGCCATCCACTAGACCTATAACAGACACTCTCTATTAACCCCCGTCCCTTCCCAAAGGGGAAGAGAAAGGGGAAAAGGAAGAGAGACTTATCAATTAGAAAAGGAAACTAGAACAGCTTTAATGAAAATGAAGAAAAAATAATAATAATAAAAATGGAATATATACAAATATATACAAAACCAGTATCAAACCCAAATCCCCTAAAGGCAATTACATCACCATCACCACTGACACTGTGGGATGGCACTGGGGAAGTCCTAGACTGGGCACAGTGGCAGATGGGAACTGGATTCAGGAGCTGGATTCTGGAACTGGATTCAGGAGCACCTGGATTGGGATCGATGGCAGAACAGGCAGATGCCAGCCAGTGAAGCAGAGAGCTTGAACTTTGTGATCCCTCAGCTTTATATTGAATATGATGTATCTGGGATGGAATACCCCCTTGGTATTATAGCTTAGGGTCCCCTGTCCTGTCTGCTTCTCCCTGCAGGTGCAGCCTTTCACTTTCTGCATCCCCAATGTGGTACACAAGATTTAGCAGTGACCTTGGTCGTCACACCTTTCCTTGGTAGCAACTATAAACATTGAGCATGAAGAAGCAGGTTATGCAAAAATATGCCATTAACTTCAGAAAGTGCAGTTACTTAGAGCAGACTGAGCTGAAAAGTAGAATCGCTGAACAGAATTAGTTCTGTTCTAGCTAAAACCAAGATAGATGCCTGTTTCTGTGACGTGGTGATCCATTTTTCACGTAGTCTGACTGAAATAACCAGAATCTTGGAAGTAGAGGCTGGCCTTTTGGGAACGAGAATAGGATTTAAGCATTATGTGCCTGTGTTGCAGATTTCACAGGTGATACTGCACAGAAGGTAGGAAGGTAATTCTCACTTTTCCCATCTCCTGTAAAATATGTTAAAGGATAGACATCCCCTTAGCTGGAATATGTGCTGTGCCTCCCTCTGCCAGGAAGCTATGAGAGATGTTTGTTGCACTTGGCCTCAGCACAGAGAAGAAAATAGGCTGAAGTCTTCTTTGATAGAGGGCTTCTGATCACTTACTATCAGACCAGCAGATGGTAGAAAGCTCTTGCAAAGAAATTTAGCACAGGCATTGTAATGACTGGAGGTGTTTAAAAAATGTCTAGGTGTGGCACTTCAGGACGTGGTTTATCGTTCCTGATAATATTTAGTAGACAGTTGGACCTGAGGATCTTGAAGGTCATTGCCAACCTTAACAATTCTATGATTCTATGATGAGATGGAGCCCCCCTCTAAGAGGATGTGTTTGGAGAGTCTTGTGGTGGGAATGAAGCACAGGAGTTAGTCGAGGGGTGCACTTTATACTGCACTGCTGCGGGTGGCACATCAGAGGGACTGTCTTGTACAATGTGTCTCGAGCCTGGGGGCAAAGGCAGCTTACAGGATGGACTTTGCTGATAGAGATCACTTGTTTTGATAAATTTAAGCCGGAATTTAGGCATTGTCAAAGGCAATACAGACATCACTGCTGAAGCTGATTACAACACCCTTTGAGTTTGATTGCAACTGTGATTTTTCCAATAGGAAAAACCTATTTCTTCTTACCCATTCATACGTCAGGCTTGTATTCATATAATTTTTGGATGTGAAACTTTCTATGAACGGATTCTGTATGGCATGTATACTGGCATAATGACTCTAGGAGACTGCAAGTTTCATAATATTCACTGGAGTGTGGATATAAAGGCTTCAGACAGTATTTTTTGTATGCAAATGCCTGCCTTCAGGACACAATAGGTTTATGGCACTGCAACTGTAATTTCCTTCCCCCCCCCCCCCCAATTTTAAGGAGCTGCTTTTTTTGTTTGTTTTGTGAGAGAATTATATTTGTAAGTGTGGCAAGTTTTACTCCTTTTGCTTTTTTTACTGTGTGAGTAAAGCACAGAATTTACACAGCTGAAGAGTAGAGAACAAGTATTTATTGGTAAGTAAACACACTGTGGATCGCCAGGAGTAGTGAGATAGTAGGTAAGGAGTAATAGTTCCAGACTGAGCATTACATGCTCATCACTGATAAGACATTTGACAAACGCTTGTTGCTCAGGCAGTTTTAAGTCAGGTGGGGAGGTGTCGATCAGCTTCGCTCCTTAGATTGAGTTCATCCTTGATGATGCTGAATTGCCATCTTCTGGTTCCCCTTTTTTTTCAGCCTTTAAAATCTTTTAATATCAGTACTTTTCCTCTTGAGTCCTTATGCTGCTAACGATACCATATCCATGCTTACATTTTTTTTTTTCCTATTTTTATGCTTCTTACTTTACGTGGCTTTTGGCTCACTTCCTTTTCATTCACTCCCTTTTGGTTATTTCAGCAGTTTTCTCAGCAGACTGACTATAAAGATCACACAGCTGTACTGCCCCAAACTGGACTTTGGCTCATAGACAGTGGTAGCCCTTGTCTGCACGTTGCAGATATGTTCATTTTGTAACTTGTTTCTTATCTGAATTTTTGGAGAAAATTTGCACTCAGGGATTTAGCTACACCCCCCAAGCTCAAATAGTATATAGAAATATATAGAATAGTATATAGAAACAGCCAAGACCAAATTTAGTGCTTTGGCAGTGTGCAAGTCTATACAGAATTTAGAACAATAAAATAAAGTGTCTTGATAAAAGACTGTGAATAATACTTAGGATTTCCATTGTGTTTTGCTGTTCAGTGATGTATACAAACGTTAAATACCTAATAATTGAATAAAGTATATTTAAAATAGAATGTAAAACATATTCTAGTGTTCAGAAGCTGGAAAGCATTATTATTATTGAGTAAGAATTGTGTGGAGAAAATTACTTGAGATCTCAACAAGAAATCAAGTATTATTATTTTGATGCTTTGCCATTTCCTGGCATAATCTTTACAGGCTTCTGATAGAATCATGGACTAGAATTCCACCCTTTCACACACTATACAAGGAAACCCAAATAATGATCTCCTGCAAAGAATTTACAGTCTAATCATAAAATGAGGGATGATAGGCAACAAAAACTTTAGGATTTGGTGAGACGTGTTAGGCTATAGTGTAGGTTGTGTCCCGCTACAGGAACTGCCTAACTTCAATCTAGCTTTCCTTAGACATTAAATAAAAGAGGCTATAAGGAAAGACTATATATGAATTTAATGGGAGTCCTGCAGCTGTCTTTTTTTATAAGATTTATGAATCTTAAGCAGAGATCCCATGGGGAGTCTGTACTCTGTTTAATGATAAAACCCAAGTGGCTGAGACTGCTGCCTTTACTGCAAGACTGGCATTCTCCTTTCCATGCTGGAAGAAATGTCAAGTTAATTATCATCAAAATAAATTCAATTTTGCTGATATTTAGTTGCATTTTTATAATCTGAGTCTGTGATTCTGTAGGCATTTAAACAGGTGTGTACCTTGGCTCGTGTGAGCAGTTATCTTCTGACATTATGAAGTGAGTTACAAACACCTTGGCAGCTTTCCCACTCTGCAAATATGCTGGTCTCCAGCAGACTCTGAATTTACCAGTATTAGGTGTTCCGAAGCGTTTTGAAATAGTCTTCCAAGGTGTCTCGTTTGGTTTCCACTGTGCTCTTTCTCTTTAAGACTGAAACTTTAGAAAAAACATAAGTCTCCCTTAGATGACTGCTGTTCAAATGTCTCAGAATTCCTCTGGAAAGCTCCTTGGTTGCTTCATGACAGCCTGTTTGTGCTTCACATATCAAAGTACCAGAGGCAGCTGGTGGAGTATTTTCTGCTCTCTCGAGCCCCTCACCTGTTACAATAAACACAATAAACAGCAATGTTTTACCACTTGGTTACCTAAGATTTACAGAGATACAGATAATAGGTTTAAGGTTTGGACTTTATTTGGTTTTGGTGAATCCGAAGACTTTTTCAGCAAAAATTTTTCTTTATGTTATTGAGAGCTTGTATAGTTTCACATCTGACTTTGAACATTCAGCTTTCTTTATATTCCCACGTACAGGCTGCAATCTATCTATGTACAACACATCACACAGGCACTTCACCCCAGAGTGGAGTGGAACCATATGGACAGATAGTGTCCCTGTCTTCCCTCCTGAAGTATGAGGAGGTGTGTGATTAATGATCTCTGGTCTGCACAGCTAAGATGTGTCATGTGCCATGATATAGGAGGTTTTCCACCTAGAAGCCTTGATTATGGAGATGAGTGTATAATTGATGAGAAAGAGGCAAAAAGCCAAAACATTAGGGAAAGAAATTACATGTCTAAAATAGTTTGTTTCTGATTCCATCTTGGCATACAGACATGGACTGGATAATCTCACAAGATTTATCTCTCCACGTTATTTTCTGTTTCTCTAGGAGAAGAAAGGTAGGATGCCAGGATTAGTATCTGTCTGCATGCAATGCTATTTCTAAATAACACGTTAACACCAAAATAACATCTTATCCAGAGCCAGTGGCTTCCTCCATGCAGCTCTTCATCTGAGTTCGTAAGAGGAATTTGTAAGGGGAAGGAGACCAAACAAGGACATAGGCATGTTTCTTTGGGACGTGGAGAGGGTGTTTGGAGAGACTAGAGCAAAGAGACTCACCAGAAACTAAGGTAGTTTTGCCTTCAGACAATAAAAGCTAAGCTACAGTCTGACACCAGTCACCTCACGCCAGTTTTTGCTTCCCAAAATGGGTTTGCATGTTAGTCAATCTTCCTTGAGTTGTCTGACATTTCCACTCTAATTCTTTTTCTTTCAGATGCTTTCCAAGACATTGTTTGAATTCTGTTCTAACGTCTTTTCTCTAACTGCGTATCTGCAGAACAGGTTAAATATATGAAGAGAAATTTTGCAAAGAGTTGCAGACACTGGCATTTGTTATGGTTTGGTTTTCCTCCCCAGTGAACAAGCCTAACTTTTTGAAATTTTGAAATTTGAAAATTGCTAGGTGAGTCTAGATTTTTAAGATAGGTTAATCAAAATATATCTTCTTTAAAAATCAGACTGTTGTACATTAAAATTTAGACTTCTTATTGTGCTATTGCAGAAACTGGAGACTTCGAACAAAGAATGATTTAAGAATTGAAAGATGGCATATTTATTTCTGCTTGCATCTTGTCAGAGCTTTATTTTCTGTTTTTTCTTTTGAATTTAAATTACAACATAATCCGGTTTTATTAAATGCTCTGATTTCAGCTAAGCAGCCTATTTTTAAGAATCTCTCCACCAGTTCTACTTCTGTAACTACTGTTGAATTGGCATAAAGAGAACAAATTCCTCAGCAGGAGAGGAAATAATGTTGTTAAGCAAAGATTTTTGTGCTGAATAGCCACCACTGAACGCACAAAATTAAATTCAGCTTGTAATTTTCGATATTCACAAGAGCTGTGATGCAGTGTAGAACCTGCAAGAATAACCACACTGTAACTCCAGCAAGTGAATTAAAATAAAATAGAAAACTTGGAGAAGATAAGGCATGCAGGACAAGCACCACCAAACAAGTAAACCACAGCACGATTTTTTTTTCTATCAGTTCTGCTCTCTAGATAGTAAAAATTTCATAGTTTGTCCAAAAAAGTCAAAGACACTTCATAATAGTACTACACTGTGTATAGGATTTTGAAGAAAAGAGGTTTTTCAATCCTGGCACTGCCTGGTGTGTCAGGTTCTATGTTGAAATGTCTTTGATGCTGCTTTGGTTAAGTTAGTTGCTGCTGTGGAAAGCATACTAGATGAGATATTTGACATTACAGCACACATAGTTTGATATAAAATGTTCTTTGGTAGTTTGGGTGGGTTTTAATTTTGCCTACTGCCACTATTAGTGCTCTGGGGCATAGTGAGAGATTTAAAGATGTTTGAGTTTCACGTGAGTTAAGGTGATAAATAACTTTTAGCACTCTCTGGAAGACTAAATACTTTAATCCTTTCCTCAAATCCCTTTTATACCTTTTGCTTTCAGAGGTAGAATGAAGGTTACAGACTAAGAAACTCAGTCAAATCATGTAGTTTAATTAAAAGGCAAAATATTGATGACAATGCCCAACTCTACAGCTGGAAATAATAGAAGTTAAGAACATGCTATAAGACATAATCTATTATAGCAGCTGGTAGAAATCAGAAAGGTGAATTGTGGTAGGTTGCAGATAGACATGAAGTGAACATGGTTTTAATCCAACATTTAAAGTGCATTGCAAATTGACAGAAACCTTTACCATTAATGTGAAGAGTTGGTAAGGCCCTGTATGGAATCATTAATACTGCAGAAAATCCTACCACTCTAATTTGCTTAGTGTGTGGATGCGCTCAGATTGAAACCCATAAACATCTTTGAATAAGACCTTAATTTGAAGTGAGACTGTGTTGCTGCCTGCATTTAGTATCACTGCATTTTATACAAAGAAGCCCTCCCCCTTTAATTTATTTAAATTAAGCACAGTCCCAGAGTATACATTTACTCAAAAGCCTTGTTGCCTTCAAACTATTTTTCAGCAAATGATTAAGTGCTTGGAAATATGTTTTATTTTTTTTTGGTAAGAAAAAAAAAATTGCCAATTTTATACTGTTAGAAATGAAAGTAATAAGATTTTTTGTAACTAGTTAGATGAAAAACTTAAATAGCTCTGACTTACTACGAAAGTGGCGCTTTTTTTTTTTTTGATCATTCTGAGATTAGCTTGTGCTTAACTCCCATGATACATCAGAACATCATGGAGAATACCCCGTTCTTTCCTACTGGTAATATTTCTTGCAGGATTACTTCCACATTTCACTACAGTCTGCTCTTTGGTACCTGTGGGATACATCAGGGAAACCAGCACATTATAGGTTTCACCCATAGAAGAGGCTTGTGTGATTAACAGCATTACACAGATCCTATAAAATCTGGTGGAAACGTAGGAGTGTGCCATATACATGTTGAATCAAGGCAATGTGAAAGCTTTCTATTACTCTGACGTATCAGTTCCTCTTCTGACTTTCAGAAGAGCTGTAAAAAATCATTAATGGAGTACTTCATCAGTTATTCGGAGTTTGACCAGTTCTAGTGCTTATGTAAAATGTTCCTTCATGGTTACACAGTGACTAATACAGTAGGAACCTCACTGATGGTTGCAGTCTCTGGATCTCATCAAAATGTAGATGATAATGGTCGTAAGAATCATAAAAAAGAATCATAGAATGGTTTGGGTTCAAAGGCACCTTTAAAGGTCATCTAGTCTACTGCATCTGCAGTGAGCAGGGGCATCTTTAGCTAGGTCAGGTTGTTCAGAGCCCCATCCAATCTCTCCTTGAATATTTCCAGGGATGGGTCTTCCACCACCTCTCTGGGCAACCTGGGCCAGTGTTTTACCAACATCCCTGTAAAAAGTGTATTCCTTATGTCTAGTCTAAGTCCACCCTACTTTAGTTTAAAACCATTACCCCTTGTCCTGTTGAAACTGGCCCTTCTAAAAAGATTGTCTCCATCTTTCATATAGGCGCCCTTAAAGGCTGCAATTAGGTCTCTCCAGAACCTTCTCTTCTCCAGGCTGAACAGCCCAAACTCTCTCAGTCTTTCGTTACAGGAGAGGTGTTCCAGCCCTCTGAACACTTTTGTGGCCCTCCTTTGAACCTGCTCCAATAGATTCATGCACTACATGTGCTGAGATCTCCAGAGCTGGACACAGTACTCTAGGTGAGGTCGTCACCAATACAGAGTAGAGAGGCAGAATCACCTTCCTCTACCTGCTGGCCACCCTTCTTTTGATGCAGCCCAGGATACGTCTGGCTTTTTGGGCTGCAAGTGTACTTTGTCAGCTCATGACCGGCTTTTCATCCACCAGTATCAAGTCTTTCTTCACAGGGCTGCTCTCAATGCCTTCATCTCCCAGCCTGTATTGATATCGAGATTTGTCTTGACCGAGGTGCAGAACTTTGCACTTGGCCTTGTTGAACCTCATGAACCTCATGGCCCACTTCTCAAGCTTGTCCAGGTCCTTCTAGATGGCACCTTGCTGAAGGTGCATTTAATGCCGCTGTCTATGTCATTGATGAAGATATCACCAGTCTCCAACTGAACTTTGAGTGACTGACCACTATCCTCTGGATGTGACCGTTCAACCAATTCCTCATCCACCAAGCAGTCCACCCGTCAAATCTATATCTCTCCAATTTAGAGAGATGGATGTTGTGCAAGACTGAGTCAAAAGCTTTACAGAAGTCCAGATAGATGACATCTGTTGCTCTTCCCTTGTCCACTGATCTAATCGCTCCATTATAGAAGGCAGGTTGGGAAGGCAGGACTCATGCTTGATGAAGCCATGCTGGCTTTCTCTGATCACCTTCTTGTCCTCCATGTGCCTTAGCATAGCTTTTAGAAGGATCTGTTCCATGATATTCCCAGGCACAGAGATGAACTGACAGGTCAGTAGTTCCCAGGGCCCTCATTTCTACCCCTTTTAAAAATGGGTGTAGTATTTCCCTTTTTCCAGTCCCCAGGGACTTCACCTGACTCTCAGGACTTTTCAGATATCATGGAGACTGGCTTGGCAACCACATTCCCTCAGAATTCTGGGATGCACCTTGTCAGGTCCCATAGACTTACGTATGTTCAGGTTCCTCAGGCAGTCACAAACCTGATCTTCTTTCACAACGGGAGGGACTTTGCCCACTCTGGTCCCTGTCTTGTGATCTGTTGACTCAGGAGATGTGAGGAGAGAGGTTTCCAGTGAAGAATGATGCAAAAAAGTTGTTGAGTACCTCAGCCTTCTTCCTTGTCTGTTGCTACCAGCTTGCAAGTCTTGCTCAGCATGGTGGGTATGTTTTCTTTGACCTTCTTTTTCTGGTCGACATACCTGTAGAAGTCCTTATTATTCTTTGTAGCCTTTGCAATATTCAGCTTCAGCTGCACCTTGCCCTTCCTGCCCACCCCCACACAACCAGGCAGTGTCCCTGTATTCTTTGCCAAGATACCTGTTCCTCCTCCCACTGTCTTGTGTTCTATGAAAAGTGTCCCTAAAGGTCTGCCAGCTGTAGCTGCATGGCACATATCTGGGAGGGAGAGAAAAAAGAGAGAGGATGCATGATTTGCATATTGCAAAGTAAATGTGAAAGTGCACAGACTACTAAAAGAGAGGCAATGCCTCAGAATAAAACTCCCTAGCACAGAAACTGGATTTCTATGTTAACTAAATGAAAACAACAAGCATTCTGCAAGTAGCCTTAAAAACATTGAAACAGACTGTCTTTATTTCTTAATATTTAAGTTTATCAGCTATCCAAAGGCAGTTTGGAATTTCAGTCATGGAACTTTTTATCTAAATATTCTTTGGCCATTTCAAAAGTCAGGAGAGGTAAAAACGAGGAAATTGCTGGTGAAATATTTTTCATTTTCACTCATATTCTATTAAAGGAAATATAGCTATTTTTCTTTGTTGTTTTGAAAAAGAGACCTTTTTGAGATCAACACACTGATCCATCATGAAACTGCTCTATTGTGATGCCCAGTGATTCTAACGATCTCTTCCATCTTTATTGCAGCAGTTTGTAGACTGCAAAACAAATCATGAAGCAATCCAGTCTAAGTGTGTCAAAAATGGATGTAAAATTTTGTACAAAGTGCTTTGAGAACCAGAGTGATTTGCCAGTAGAAAAAATGTCTGTATACAGCTTGGTAGCTTAAAAGATGATTTTAGGGTTATTAGTAGTTACAAATAGTAAAGCTTTTCTTTCAGCTCTTAATAAGAGAGAAATCATTAAAAAGTCAGTATTAGCAGAACCAGTGCATTCCATAGGATAAGACCCATTTTGTTTTCCTAGATCAATATTGAGGATGAACTTATATGGAATAGTTGGCAGGAAGTTTCAGTGTGTTCTCTCTAAGCAAATTTCTCCATGTGTACAATATTGCTTATGTGGTCCAACTTATAAATCATACCTGGACAACATCAAACTTCAGCAAATCAAAAGTCTTCATACCTGACTTTTGATTTTTTTAAAGTTTTTTAGCTAGGTCTGCTTCATTCTTTCAGAGTTTTTCCTGTGGAAAAGCAACATGTACTTTTACTTCAGGGATTTTAATACCAAGCTTGCTGCTGCAAAACCCAGAATGCTTCTTGCAAATCACAAAACATAAAATGAAGTTGAAATGCTTGGCTCACTAATACTGAAAGCAAAAATCACCAAGATGGGTGAACTTCTATATCTCTGAAACTCTCTGGAAGTCTGTTGTGGTTTAACCCCATCCAGCAATTAAGACCCACACAGCTGCTAGCTCACTCCCTGGCATTGAAATGGGGGAGAGAAAAAGAAGAATATCTCCAACTTCTCCAAAAAGAAGACAACCAACTAATGGGTTGAGATAAAGACAGTTTAATAGGTGAAGCAAAAGCCACACATGCAAGCAAAGCACAACAAGGAATTCATTCAACACTTCCCATCGACAAGCAGGTGCTCATCCATCTCCATGAAAGCCAGGTTCCACCATGGAGCGTTGAGAAGACAAACACCATAAATTCATCCGTCCCCTCCCCTCTTCCTCCTTCTTGTCCCAGCTTTATGTGCCAAGTGTGAAATCATATGGTATGGAGTATCTCTTTTGGTCAGTTGAGGTGAGCTGTCCCAGCTCCTCCTGAATTTTTCTGCATCCCCCAACTACTCACTGGTGGGGTGGGGTGAGAAGCAGAAAAGACCTTAGCACCGTGTAAGCGCTGCTCAGCAATAATAAAAACATCCCTGAATTATCAACACTGTTTCCAGCACAAATCTGAAGTACAGCCCCATACCAGATACCATGAAGAAAATGAACTCTATCCCAGTCAAAACCAGCACCAAGGCATTGTGATGGAAGTTTTTCTCCTCATCCTACACATGGAGGCCTCCTTATGTGGGCAAATGAGGCAGCCCCAAACGAACAGAATTCAGAAAGATGAGAGTGAGGAAGAGGCCAAAAGAAAACTATAATTAACAAGTAATTAGTGTGGTAGGGCTGGAGTCACTTAATAAGCAGGATCTCAAAATAAACGTACAGAAAGGTTCTGCCTTTATCCACAGGACCCCAGTACTCATGCCTGACCTCAAGGTGTTTTAAAATGCAACTGTGAATATGTTTTCCTCATAAATGCCTTAGAAAGGGAAAAAAAAATTGTTGTCTGGGAGAACATAATGGGGGATTAAAATGTTAATGAATCTCTCATTTTACATTGTTAATGCATTTATTGAAAGATAGTTACTGATTTAATTATACTAAGAAAACAAATTGCATTAAAAATGCAGCCTAACTCCGTTTCGAACCTTGGAAATGGAAGAAGGCTTTTCACCTTCAGAAAAGAAGAAAATCCTATTTCAAAGGCAGAAAATCAGTTGGATTATGTCTAGAAATTTATTATGGATGCTTTTGAAATGCTACTGGCACTGAAATTGCAGAGTGCTATTATTCTCCAATGTAATTATAATTGGCTTGATTGTATAATCTTACACATCCCGGTAATAACATTTGCAGAAGTAGATATGGTCGAACTGAAATCCAGGCAGACTTAACGTTTTCTGATAGCAGTGTTAAAGCCCTACAGTAAATTGTCAAGGAAGTACATTTGCAGTGCTGCTGCCTAATATAAACACAGTTCAATATGTCCATAAAATGTGAAGATTCAAGGTACGGAACTGCAGGAACGATAAGACCGCGTATAATGTGTTGTATACAGACAGCAGACATTCTAGTTATGAATGGAATGGGTTTTTTTGGTAATTTTTTTCTTCCTGGAGTTTGGGGAAGCAGGCAGCCTCCTAATAATGACTTCTGTTCATACAAAAAAAAAGCTAAACTGCAGCTGTTCGACATGCATATATTTTGAGTACTTAGGCTCGTAATTGGCAGTGGAGGAAGCAAAACTTTGCTCCTGAGCTAGGGGTTAGTCCAGGAGCTTGTTCCCTGGCTGTTCAGTTTCTGTTGCTGGCAGGCAATAAATAAGTGGGCCTTCACTACTTTATATGAGCGTGCTGACAAGCAAGCTGTCTGCCACCGTTTGACTGGCACTCAGCAGAATGTGCTGCACCCTAGCTTCTCAGAAGCTAAGGCCCTATAGCTTCATGTGGCCATGGAGCTATATGTTGTGCAGAGCTGTTGTAGGAACCTATCCCAGAATGCTTTTTTTTTAAGTATGGCTGAAATTTGCTGATAGATCCAAAACATACTGTGCAGAAGGAATAAATAGGCAAGCTCACAGCGTGATAGTAGAAGCTGTTCTCTTAGGAAGCTGAATTAGAAATGATTTAGGAAAATGTTAAAATTTAGAACTTTAAAAAAACCAACTATTATATGCTAATAAAAGATGTTTTAGAAACCTGTATAATTTTTGTTGTGGTTAATTCTTCCTTCTTGATATTCCTTTCTCTTTAACTATCTTTGATAGTCTGAAGAAGCTAAGTTATGAAGAGGTACAGATGGACAAACAATTAAAGAGAAAACGAAAGTGAAATAACTATCCCTACACAGTGCTCCTCCTATTGTGCTTAATGGTAATAATAATTAAAAAAAAAATTAAGAAATTCTGAAAATGTCAAATATGTTGAAACATAAGAATTTTAAAATGTCTTATTTTGGCCCCAAGTTGAAAAATTGTGAACCATTGTACGGAAAAACAGAAGTATAAAGGAAATATGCTAATTAACAAAAACCAGGTTTTTAGCAGTAAAATGTCAAACTTGCAGCATCACTTGTTCACATCACGGTTATATGTAATAAGCCTTCTTATTTCAGCAATACTACAGAAGTGTAATAGCAGGGACTTCTGCATGTTGAGCAGAAAGTACATTCAAAAACTCTAGAAAGGCTCTGATAGATAAGAGTTTTGAACCACGTTTTTCTGCTGACTTTGACCATTTTATTTTCTCTATATTGGCCACTATAAACTAGTGTTAACTACTCTTCTATTCAAGAAATACTGTCTCTGAACAGTTTGTTAATATTATTCTTGTTCTGGTGTTAACTGTCATTCTTTCTCTTTGTTTTAATCCTCTTGGATTTCCCTTTACTAGACAATGATTTGCTCCACGATTCCCTTTGATATGTCATTCCACTTTTTGCAAGTACATTGCACAGAATCGTAATTTAGGTTGGAAAGAACCTTTGGAGGTCATCTAGTCCAACATGAGTCTCATCAAATCATGCTTCACAGGACTCTGTTGTCTGATTTTGAGTTCTGTAAACTCTCTGGAAAACTTAATATGTGTTTCAGTCTGTGACCATTGCCCCTTGTTCTGCCTTGAAGAAGAATCTGTCTCCATCTCCTCTGTATCCTCCTCACACATGCTCAACAAAGAGGAACTATTTGTTATCTTGAGTGGTGGGCTACACTGATGCTGATACAGCCTGGTAGCTTAACACTGATGACAGCTTGTGCTTTCAGAATACTGATGCTCCTGGTACTTATATGTCTTTTTGAGAACTTCTGCCGTTACTAGAGGCATGTAGAGGTTGAATCAAAGCTGTAGTCAGTTTTTAGCTTTGGCCCATTCTGCTTTGCCTAATTTGTGGTTTCATGTAGAGAAACCAGCAGCTGCTATTGCCAGTACCACACTGACACCTGCAGTTATTGACTGTGACAGAAGAATCAGGTGCTCAAGCACTACCCAACCTCAGCTTTGTCCCCTTGAAGAAAGAACTGTTTAAAGAAAAACTCTTGTGCTGCTCATCATGATATGCAAACCTGAAGCACGTTGTGGTGTTGTATTTTGCAGAACAGATCAGTAAAGAGAAAAAAAAAATAAAAATCAAACCTACAGTAATCCATGAAGTCCATTTCAGACTCTAATCTTTTTCTTGGAGCAGAAATACTTCCAAAATCATCTTTAACTGTAGCTCTGGCTGCATGAGATAAGGAATAGTGCTGAGACAATCCTGTTTCTTCCTTTGAACCTACACATCTATACCTGTGTGTGAGGGCTTTGCCTGGCAAGATGAAACTTAATATATCTTGCTTGTATTGCATATTTCCTTGAACATTTTAATGGAATTGGCAAAGAGGGAAAGGACTTGAGGTCAGTATATAGACATTTACTGCTGTATGTAATAGACTGTGGAAAATGAAAATATGTGTTTTAAGGAAAAAAAAATCAGCCATTTAATTCCAAAACTTGAAAATCACAAGTGAAAGTCTGTCTTACATACTTCTTTTAGTGTTGTAATTTCTGCATTAATTGTACTTATGGTTAATTTACATTAATATTAATAACTCCAGTTTTTCAAAGAGTTTAATGGAAGTGAAACTTGCTGTTTCAGAAGTGTTGGAAACAAAAAACCTTTGACAACAACATATTCAAATGCAGAAAATGGCAACGCAAACTTTAACATCAATGGACTTCATCCCTTGCTGTGCAAGAGCTACTTTTCTTGGATTCTGTTACCACATTCTTGAGATTTCCAGTGCTCAGTATTGAGGACAGCCCAGGTGATGCAGAGATTTGCTTTAGTTGGGCTGCTGATATACTAAATATTTTATTCATCTGTCTGTTGTTTTCACTAATAAGCGTTATCCAGCTAGCTGGCAGGGCTTTTCGGAAGATCTTTCCCTTCTTTAAAGGAAGGGGGGATTATTTAAATATTTCAGTAATCTCGGTGCATATCAGTTTGCCTGTATACTCTAACATTATTCTTGTCACTATTTTCATGGATCAGCAGCAGGAAATCCTATAGCCATCAGTTAGCACTGCAGTGGTTGAGGCAAAATGTTTCATCTCTAGCCTGCATGAACCTTAGCAGCACGTATTCTTTAATGTTTTTATTTTGTTTATCAGTGGAAAGCAGGTAGAATGAATACAAGTTGCAGAAGTTGATATAGAGGCCTGTTTAAGTTTTCTGTATATAAAAGATGCAATGTGTATTCTTGACTAAGCTTTGGCCTTTCTTGCTTGGCCCGCCCCAGGGTGTTTGTGTTCTTTATAAGAATTCAAAAACTATATTTAATTATATGATTTTTCTAGTAAAGTGTACTGAACTGTGAATTGTATTTTTCTTTCACAGATTTTCGCTGTTGCTTTGTTTTGATCACAGTTATGATTAGCATTCTGGGGGTTGTGTTCTGGTTTCCCTGGGACAGAATCACAGTCCAGCCACGCTCTGCAGGCTGTCAGCAGTTTGGAGGCAGCCAGGAGCTTAAGCTGGGAGGGGAAAAAGCCAGGGCAGCTGACCTGAGTTGGCTCAGTAGCCGTATCCCACACCATAAATGTTATGCTTATAAAAAGTGAGGTTTGCTGAAGGCAGGAACTCCTCCTGCTTCTCCCCATCCCTGAAGGGGCTTAGTTACCATTCTGCTCCTGAAACCTGCCTTCCTGTTTGTTGTGACTGCTGTGCACTCACCGGGCTGAGTATAAGTTTGTATACTTCATATTGGCATTAGTATTGATAGTAGTTTTGCTGTTTCAGTAGATTTGTTTTCATTTCAACCCACAGGTCTCCTTTTCCAGATCCCTCTTCTCTGCTGTGGAGGGATCATCAGGTGATAGAGCAACTGCTATGGTTTAGGCCCAGATACAGGCTAAATTTCTTATATCTGTGTTTCTTATTTCTTATACTTGTAACCTCCTATTGCAGATAAATGAACTGTTTCCCAAATAATACTATAGTCAAAGCATCCATTTGACTTTCAAGAATATTCAGTTCCAAATCTGCTAAGTGTCCTGCAAAGGCCCTTTGCCTAAATGGATAGTAAGGAAATTTAATGTGAAAGGAGAATTAAATCTGTTTTCCTCAGCCCTCCCAAGCGCAGACCATAACAGAACACTGTTAGCTTCTCACTCAAGATGTGACGAGAGTATTGAGAGCCACAAAGAATAGGGGAACAGGCCTGTGACAATTTTGCCATTACAACAGACATAGTTGTGGTTTAAACATACTCATCAAGCCTCATGACTGTGCCTTGAGCACAAGCTGCTGAGAAAATACTTCTGAACTCTTCCTGAGAATGGCTTCTCCCTCGAGAGCCAGGCTGAGTGCAGTCAGGATGATATTTTTGTGATGTATATCTCACTGTGAAGTGCTGCTCAAATAAACCACTGGCCGTTTCTCCAGTGGTCTTATTTACAGCATAATAAACTGAGACTGCTATAAATCTAGAGCTGTGATGCTGACTTCCCCATCTACCACACTCCTTTGTGTTATTAAAAATAAAAACCCAACGCTCTAAAAGGCCTTGTGCACTCAAGCTAGCAAACGTTTGTTTCCAGACTTCACTAAGTGTGTGACAACTTCTCCCTCAAGCCAACACCCTTCTCTGACAGGGACGGGGCTTCTAATTAAGTATTTAAGCGTAAACATATGACATGAACTCCTGGTGTGAAAGAACACTGTGTGATGCTCAAGAATAATGGCAGAACTGAGCTGTGAGTAGGTCATCTATTTCTGCAGATTGTGGTTAGGAAGGAGTGTCTGGGAGTTGTTTCCCTATATTGAGAGAACAAGCTGAGAGCTCTTGAAAATTACGTTTTCAGATATGACACCGTGACATGTAATTAGTTTATCGTAGATATTCAAAGTTTTAAGATTTCTGCTTTGCAGGTATTGTATTCCAGCTGAGGATAGTTTATTGATTAACCCTAAACCCTAAAAGGAAGGGAGAAGCCTGAGAAAGTAGACACTGGACTAGCTGAGCTAGCAGATGTTTCTTATGCCTGTGTTCCTTAGAATTCTTTTAATGGCATATGCATGCTTGTCTTGTTTTGGCTTTGCTTTCTATATAAGAGTAACAACAATTGAGAGGTTAATCAGAAGTTAGCATTCAGATGAAGTGAATACTGTTTAATGAGAAAACTTATTCTCCAGAAGGGATTGAACCTGAAGAGACTTGATCAGACCATTTGTATAATTAGAAAATAGAAAATATTGAGTTTCTAATGAAAATACTGCTTCTGATCCCGAAGAAAATAATTTCAATAACTTTTCATCCTGGTAGGGAAAACTATCATTAAGACATGATATATAAATCTATTAATAACTCTAGATAGTAATCATGTTTTGCTTTTTATTTCTTTTTTTTTTTTTTTTTTTTTACTATGTAAGGCCTGTGTGTAATGAATCTGTGATTGTTTATAGTATCCTGTAAATTAATTATTTTCTTAAAACAGAGATTTTGGGGGTTCTCCACCTCCCACCCCCCTTCTTGACTGAGGGCAGTATTGCAGTAGAAAAACATCTAATGTAGTAGTTAGGGTGCTTTGTTTAAGAGAGTAATTATAGGTCAATACTCTAAGTTTTTAAGGGAAAATGCATTATCCAACCTGTAGAAAGAATCTGTTGCTTGAGTCCTGTCTGTATGAGCAAGAAAAATTTTAAGGAATTTATAATACACTGAGTAACAAGAAGCATTATGATTTATTTTTTTTTTAATTATAATATCTAAACTGCAAAACTTCTTTACTAACTGGGTTTTTTTCCTGGACAGTGGCTTGATTAGTATAATTAATACAGTGTCTGACATGCTCTGTATCAGCATCTAATTCAACAATGCTTAAAAATTACCTTTGCTTTGAGGGCTATTTCAGGGATGTTGATGTCAAAAGCACTTTTTTTTTTAATACAATTTAGGACTGCAAACTGAATTCCTACAGTGTTATCTGTCAGATGCTAATTGGCTGAAAATATAAACCACCTTCTTTTTCCATGCTAATTCTCATTAACAAAAATGTAGGGGTATAAAATATGTGCCTAACATCCCAGCATTTCTTTTTAGTATGTATACCACACTTTTTTTTTGAAGTATTAAGAATTTTTATTTCTACTTTCATGTGTCAAATAAGGGCAGGAACTTTCTACTGAACTTCTTGACCTGTCTTGATAAGTCCAAACTTAAATGAAAAAAAATATTTCATGGAAGACAAATAGAATTGCTTCAAGGCAGGAGGGAGGGAACACTTTAAAATAATGTGCAAGGACACATAATGTTTCCAGCCTGCAGATCAAGGGAGCACAGTAACAGGGTGGGGAGAAGAGTGTCTCTTTCATCTGAAGAACTGTGACTGTATTGGATGGCAGATTTTTCTTAATGTGCTGGGTGAGTTTTCACAGCCTTTGGGAAGGTGAATAGCCAGGTCGACAGGTTGCCCACTGTCTAGGAGAGAAGTGTCAGTAAATAAACTTCAGTGGTCCCGTGAAGTGATGACACCCGAGTGAAACGAGGTTACCGTGGTTTCAAGGTGTCGTACAGGATCACAAGGGCCTGTGTCTTGCTTTGGAAAAGGAAGCAGGGATATAACCTATTAAATACTGAATGTCAGAACTATGAATATTGATGTGCTGTTTAAGGTCATTTTTCAGAAGGTAGCTGAAGAAAAAAATCTGCTTCACAAGTCTGCTTATCAGCTGTCTAAAAAGGGGAGGGAAGGAAGAAAAAGGGTGTGATTCAAGCAAATATTTGTTTTGGTTGTTGGAACTTGGTTGTATTTCCCTCTAAGGCTTTCTTTTTTACCAGTATGCATTATAATCCCTGAAGTATATAGGCTTGAGGGCACAAGGAAGCAATTTTCCCTGTCAAATATAAGTGACAAAACCCAAACCCTGTAATATTAATTAAGTAGGACATACTGACTGATTGTCGTAGATGAACTTGAATGTATTTATTCTATATTCTGTGTTACATTTAATAGTCTGTATTGCGTTTAATAAAAGTGCTGTGTGAAGTATTAGTTTTGCTTAAAGTCATTTAGCATGCATCCAAATGTCAGAATGATATATCCAGTAGGAAAAAATTAAATAGAATAATGTTTTCAGTATATTTCTTTTTCAAGTACAACTTCTTAACCATCTTGTATAAACAGATGAGATTAAAATAATGCTTTTCATCAGACAGGGTATTTTTCAGTTTTTGGAATATTTTCCCCTGCAAGTATTCTTAATGCAAATGACACTTCAAAGTAAAAGTTATTTTCTTATATATTTTTTTTTTATTGCAACAGTTATTTTAGTGCTAAATTGAATATTTATTTTCCTTGTGTGTAAATATATTATGTTAGAGAGATTTCCACTTAAGCCTTGAGTTTCATAAAAGAAACAAATGTTAATGTGATGTTTTTATGTCAACGCTAATCAAATAAAACACACTACTGTCATCGTTCTTGCTTCTATCACTCCTGGCATGTACACAAAACCTCTATAACGTTAACTTATGCATGCCAGATATGTATATTTCAGTGCCTGAGAGTATTTACTACAACTACTCTCGCAGACAAATACCCACACATGCACAAGCACAGAAATGCCTTTTGTTGTAGTTTGTTTATTTACGAGTTTAAATTTGGGGGAAAAGGTCACCGGCATTTTTTAGTGCTGGGTTGCAGCTACATTAGGGCAATCACTTATTTATTCCTCCTGATAAATCCCTACCTTTTTACAATCCTTTATGTGGATGCAGAGCTCATTAAAGGGATCAGGCTAAAAGTATTGTTTGTAGTGGCTTTAATGGAGATCTCCCATTTACACAGTGTCTGAATAAGGAAGTGAAAATGTCTTAGAAAACCAGAGGACTGCCAAGTCATCTATCTGTTCTATGGAAGCAGAATATCCATGAGTGAATTCAGCAGTCCATGTAAAGGACTGTGTTACTACACAGTAACAGAGTCCTTAAAAACTCTTGGGTGCTCCTGCTTTATGGACCTCACTGGAGCTCTAAACTGCTCTTAGCGGAAGCAATTGTGCTTAATTACTATTTAGTGAAGTGATTGAGCCATGTTCAAACAGCTATGGAAAGGGTTGGGTTTTTTTGCCCGGCATCATTGACATGCACACTCATCGATTTCTACAAGGGTTGGGGTGACAGGTGAGTTCTGTAACCATAGTCTGGGGATCTTTTGGCTGATCATCAGCCAAGCATCAGGGAGCAGTTTAGTGAATGAGAATGTAGTCAGTTGTATGTAAGAAAGAGTAGCAGCTTTATGTAGCTCACACCCTTTATGGTGCTGAAATCTCATGCCCATCTGTAGTTGATACGTGCACGTGTATTGCTTCTTGTGATAAAAGGCCATTCATGTCAGAGCTTGGTCTTCTACACGTCAAAACCATTACAGTATCCAGGATCACTCTGTGCCACATGGCAGTTAGCATGGTTCCCAGTAAGCATTGCTCACAGCCTGCATGAAGACATGAAACAAAAAAAAACCCAAACAAAACCCAAAGCAATAAATTACTAATTAACCACATGTTTTCATGAAATATTAACACATTAATCCTCCCACATAGTGCTTAATGTTACTAAATGAGTCGTCGTTACTGAATGAGTTAAAGCTAATATCATCTATGCAGTGCAGTAAAACGCTGTTAGATGGCATAAATACCAATTAGAGCAAAGGGTAATTTATACCTTTTTGTGGCATGTACCCTGACCAATCAATGTGTAATTTACCGTACAGACTGGTGGCATCCATGGATGGAAAATGGAAACACTGACGTGCAAGTTTAGGTAACTCTCGGCTTAGTCATGCAGCGTGACAAACATCATCAAGGGAATAACAATTATTTTGCATGCATGAGCTTTCTAACATGATTTACAGTTTCTCACACTCTTAAATGATCTTTTGCATCTGTTGGTG
This sequence comes from Actenoides lindsayi, assembly GCA_025331215.1. Taxonomy (NCBI): domain Eukaryota; kingdom Metazoa; phylum Chordata; class Aves; order Coraciiformes; family Alcedinidae; genus Actenoides; species Actenoides lindsayi. Next base: position 94,972 of record WTSP01021758.1, on the reverse strand, counting down.
CGAAAAAAAGTAACATAATTATTAAGATTTCATTTCACTTTTTAGACTGTAGGGGGGCAATAATCACCAGCCAAAAGAAAGTATTTGTAGCTATTGGTTTTGTTTTGTTTTATATGACGTGCAGACTGTTTTGAATTTTCTTGCTGGAATCGGTTGCCAAAAAAATGTATGTTAAAATGGCAGTTACCTTCTCAGCCAGAATTCCTTAACTCTTTAGTAACTGCTCTATTTCTAATAAATGTATCCTTGTTTCATTTACAACTGGACTGTAGCATTCACCCTGTATCCAGAATGCGGGCTGCTTTCTTCTGTGTTATTACTTTCCTTTTTGGCCAGACACTGGGAAGCAATCTGCATTTTTATCCCCCACTTTCTTATACTGTAAATCAATGCTCCTCTGTGACCTTACCGATATTATCAACTCCTCCAAAATTTAGATCCTTGTTTTGTTCACAGAATGTGATCTCCATAGCCAAAGGGGTGGTTCTTGGATGAGAAGTTAAATCTCACGTACTTTGTGTTGCTCGTGCAAGGATCAGATTCATAAATAGCAGAACTGTTCTTTCTCTTCATTTCAGTGTCTGTGCTACAGAGAAAGTGACCTGGTACTTACGAAAAAAGAGAAATAAATCTAGAAAGTGGCAACGCAATGAAACCATCATTGCGACCAGGGAACAGAAAGGATATTAGACTTCTAATAGATATACTTTTAATTTTAAGTAGTTCATAATTTATGAATGGTTGTTACAACCTTTACTATATGAAGTATTATTGGAAATTCATAGAGAGCATAAGGAAAGCTCTAGCAGATTAGAATGCAGCCTTAACATTTCTCCAACCCTCTATCTACCTTTCTGTAGTTTTAAAGTTACCTGATCAGCTTTTTGATTTAAAATTAAGAGTTACTAATTTTACTCTCAACTGATTCTACTATTTTAGAGCACAGATTTATCAACATGGTTTTCTATCATGTTAAATACTGATCAATTTTATGAAAGCTTCTACTTGGTGTGTCTTGCAGCAATGCTGAAAGCTCTCTACTGCTCAGAGGGAACTGCAAAGCTGCAGTGCATCATTTAGGAGGTTCTTAATGGATTTTCATTGCCTTTGGGAAGACAATACATTTTTAGACTGATAAAATTGGAAGTTTTATTAAATGAATAAGGAGAACTCTAATTATTGCTAGTCCTAAAGCCGGTACAGGACTTATTTGGGACTAAGTTCTGGGCTGACTGTATGGTGGTAAAAATCTCCCTATGTGCAAACCTCATATTTTAGTGCTTTTGTAGAGGAAAATGGTCAGTCAGTAGCTTGGGAGTAGAGAGAACAAGGAGAAGGTAAATGTCTTGGGTGTTGTTATGCTGTCTGATGCTACCAACTGATGGTAAGGATGCTGACGGTCACAGGTGGTACAAGTCAAACTTGTGAAATCTGATTTGTAAATGGGTACATTCACAAATTAAATCTTTGCCTCTCCTCAAAGGGGAAAAAAAAAAAAATGCGGTGGAGGAGGAAAGGCTTTTTAAAGATTTTTGGGGTTTTTTTGTTTGTTTGGGGTTTTTTTTTTGTCTTGTCTTACTGGAATGTGAGACAGGATGACAGTGGCTGGAAACGCTTTGGTCAGTCTGGTGAGATGCCTGGTGGCTCTTACATGAAACAGTATCTTCACAAATGATTAAAGCTCTTCCTTTGCAGGCATTCAGCTTCAACTTAGACTAGTGAGAAGGAGAGTGCTGCTGTCAGGCTTGAATTACTTACTGGGGGCAGACAGATAGTGGCCAGATGTAATTGCATGGTAGTTCTGAGGGGAAAACGTGTTTGTCTTCTCCCCACAGTAGCTCAAGATTTTGGGACTTGAAGTATCTGGAATAACCCAAAACTGAAACAACAAGTTCAATATAGAGGCTGAGAGTCTGCTGCGGGAGACTAGAGGTTATTCACAAAAGTGTGTAGTGAAAAAGCTCAGGGTCGTATTCTGAGCACTGTGAGACTGCTCATTAACACAGCTTTATGAACTTTACCTACTAGCTGAATACAGCACCAAGCCTCTAATCCTGAAGGTTAGAAATAAATACAGAGTAAGAGGTTGCTGAAATGCTCTCTCCTCATATGTTTCTTTTATTATGTGAAAAGTACAATGTATTAACCTGTGCATATATATCAATTTATTGATGATATAGTTTTTCCTCCCGTCATAGGGGATCAGCTGAGAAGATGAACTGAGGCCAGATCTGAGGCTCTTCTGGAGAAACGAGTACCTCACTTTCTTTTCTCTCCTTTACTATTCTAATACCCTTCTACTATTCATTATTTTTGCATTTGAGTCTGATTCTTGTATTAACAGCCATTATTTTAGCACGCATCTGAATTTTCCACCAGTTCCACAAATCATAGAAGGAACACAACAACTTCAAAAATTGTCAGCCATCATTGAAAGAAAGTTATGAGAAAGAAAAACCCTAAAATACTTCTAGAACACTGTGGCCTACCGGGTACGGTCTTAAGTGTGACCCGTGTTCTTAGGCTAGAAATTCCCTTTGAGTGTTAGTTACTCATCAGAATTATACTGATACTAGTTATTTCATAAAATGCTTTGACTTGTGCTGGTAAGAAGTGCTATATCAAAGTAAAGATTCATTATTATTCTCTTTCATGCTGCATGATTTTCAAAGAGCTGCTGCTAACAAAGGAATTATTAAGGCTTCTTGAGAACTGATGTATGTATCTACTATTTTCGTCCCCAGGAGCAAGCTAGAATTCCTCTACATTAAGAAAGGGAATTCTAGCCATGGTTACTTCATTTTAAAATGAGACTCCATTCTGGGAATCTTATTTCTTTAACTCAGCCTTTTCTTCTTCTTCTTCATCTTTTTTTTTTTTTTTTTGTAAAGTTAGTACTGTGATTTAGATTCTGGACAGCAAACAAGCCCCATTAATGATAACCTGATTTAGTATTGGAGAGGAAACATGGGAGAGATATTTTTGAAGACTTCTGGAAGGCTTGAGTTTGTCAAACCAAGCAGTTTTGTTACAATACTGGTGAGACTTTTCGTTTTCTGAGATGGTCAGCATTTGGAGTGGAAAACCATCCATTTTAGTGAAACAATTTCCTGAAGTGTACAGTTCATTGAACTCATGGCATTTAAGGTCACCACCTGGCCTTTCTGTCAGTGTCTCAATGAAGCTTTCAAGGCTTATGAGAGCTGGCTATTCCCCTTTACACTTAGAAGGTCATCATGTTCTAAAGTGTGGACTTGCAGCCCAGGAACTAAAAAAGCCAGACTGACAGGAAAAGGGGGGTTGGAGGTATTTTTATCTCTGGTCTGCTGTGCAGGGCTGGTGAAATTATGTCTAAATATGCCTGTTTGCATAGGCAACACCTTCAACAGAAGAACTGAGAAGTATGTGAATCCATCTTCTCTTTTAATCCAAGATTGAGAGTAATTTTCTAAAAAAAAATAAAATAAAAAAGTGGTTTAAATGCAGAAAAGTAGAAGAAGGGTTTGAATCTTGACATCACACATATTTCACTAAAAGTTCTTTACATGGATGTAGAGAATAAGAGTATTAGGAGGATAGGATGCGTTCCAGTTCCTCTACCTTTTTTCAAAACTAGTGTTATTGACTTGACGTAGACACAACAGAGTTCCTGGGTGCGAGTCCTGAAAAGAGATGTATATGGAGAGAAAAGAATTATCCTTGCAAATGTCTGTGTGGTTTTTTTTGTTTGGGTTATTCTTGGGGGGATTTTTTGAGGACTATGAATTTTCATCAGTACGGGTGGTCACTTAAGCAGAGAAGGGCCATGTTTTTGGAGGGGGATCAAGGGGCTGGAGCACCTCCTGTATGAGAACAGTCTGAGAGAGTTGGCATTCTTCAGCCTAAAGGAGAAAAGGCTTTGAGGAGGCCTTCTATAGAGGCCTTCTGTTACTTCAAGGGGGCCTCCAGGAAAGATGGGGAGGGACTGTTTGTCATGGAGTGTAGTTATAGGATGAAGGGTAATGGTTTTAAACTGAGAGTAGATTTAGAATAGATATTAGGAGTAAATGTCCCACCATGAGGTTCATGAGGCACCACAACAGGTTGCCCAGAAAAGCTGTGGATGCCCCTCCCTGAAAGTGTTCAAGGCCGGGTTGGATAGGGCTATGAGTAGCCTGATCTAGTGAAAGGTGTCCCTGCCCACATCAGAGGGGTTGGAACTAGATGATCTTTAAGGTCCCTTCGAACCCAAACCATTCTATGTTTCTGTGATACTGAACAGAAAGTAAAACTGTGAAGTGGAAGGTCATGAAGTGTGCCTTTATTTGCATTGGTAAAGTCAAAGACACTGCAATTAAGATTGCAGTGAAAGCGAAGTAGCTCATGAACAGCTCCAAATGACATGTGATAGGACTGTTTAATCTTGAGGGAGAGGTCAGGCTCAGCCTCTTTTTATTTTATTTTATTTTTTTTTTAAATCCCCTGTCTCTTCCCTATAAAGGAAATTTTAAGGTACAGCCAATAACAATGTCATTAAAAACATAAAAATAATTTCTTTTGCGAACAAAATCTTTTCTCGTACAATGCTGTTGTCTTCCCTCCTAGCCTTTTTTAAGACTGTATTTTGGCATGCTCTATTACTAGTAAACTTGGGAAGTATGTGCCTCTTGAAAAATTTGTTCATGCCAAACTTTGTTGTTTTTGCACTTTACTTCAGCACATATATCTCTTTGAATTTGTATTAATTTTGTTTAATTGCACTTGGGGGGCTAGTAAAGTCAAGCACTAATTAATAAACTTTATTCATTAGAGGAAGGTTTAGAACTACTAAAAAAAAAAAAAATTGAAAGGAAGGAAAACACAAGTGAAAGATATCTCATTTCACAGTCAGTGGTCTATTAAACTTTGCAGTGCAAGCAGAAGTGTTCCCGAAATAATAACTCTGCTCATGTCATTGCACAGTATGTCTTCTACACCTACCAGCTTTAGATTAGTTTGATATTTGCCCAACAATCTTCCCATTTCTTTTCAATGATATCTGAATTATTTAAGGCTTCTTTTCTTTTTTCTTTTTTTTTCTTTTTCTTTTAGAGAGCAGGAACTTAGGAATGTGTTGTCAGTGTGACCCTGACCATTAACATATAAATAATGTAAGCTTCTCTATACTTTCAGAGAGAGACGATTGGCTCTGTAAAGTATTTGGACAAATGTGTTTGCTATTTAATCCTCATCCACACAAAAACTAATCATACTAGAAACAGACTATGAGAGATAAACTAATAAATCTTTGCAAGAACTATGCATGCCCACAATATTTGTTTTGAAAAAGCAGGGAATAAATGACATATATTAGTGAACAAAATATTGATTGATAAACCTGTCATTTCTAAGGGCTGCAAAAGTATAGCCCTTAGACTTATTGATGCAGAGATGATGGTCATTTTTATTTTAGTAACACATCATAGTATGACAGATACAAAGGTATTAAGTGATAAATCACGAGATAGGGGGATTTGGGTAGCAACTCTGAGAAAATAGTCCATTTTCAGAATAACATTTACATTTAATTTATGTTTCAAATAGAAGATGTATATCTGAAGCTGGATACTTATGTCTGAGAGGTGTTCTCATTCTAAATTAGTAAGGGAAAGTATGTCAGGGTCTTAAGCAATAGCATATTTCAATGACCTAATTGTGAGGAAGGAGTAGGGCACTTCTTACGTGATATTTCTACTTAGGGGAAATGGATTTTATGTTCTGGTTCCTTAAATTAATTATTCAAAATACTGAAACAACAAAAATTGGTTTATTTGTTCAATGACTTAGAAGTGGCATGACCTAGAATGTGTAAAGCCAGGTCATTTGGGCTCCATTTGCAGATCTCTACAAGGTTTGTGACCTCGTCTTGCCTTGGCTTCTTTTTTTCTTGGACCTTCTTTCTGCCTTATTTAGGGGCTACTCTCCAGTGCAGATGCTGTCCTCTGTTCGTATTGATAGTTTCTGTCTACACTGTTCTTTAAAGGTAGCTAAATCCACCATTTGGTGAAACTTTTCTGTACATTAAAATCCTCCAAAAGCCATTTCAGGTTTGGTTGAAAGACATTCTCATGCATCCTTTAGGTTAGTAGATTACCAGATCTTCCAGTGTAGGCATATTGGCAGTCTCTGGGTTTATGTGAGAAACTGGACCCACACAGAAGACAAGAAAACTTTAGAACTAAATTAACCAAAAATCAGAGGTATGGTTGTTTTGGAAGTCACTATTGCAAAGTGATGTACACCTAACTGTAGTGCTTACTACCATAGGATCTTTTGGTACTAGTGTATTACAAATAGTGAATAATAGTATTGAGTCAGTGTTATCTTGCAGGTGTTCTCTCAAGTGGCCCTTGCTTTTAAACCGTGGGTAATTCTATTGATCCATCTGTCAAAATCTAAAAGAAGTTGCAGACAAGTAGGTATTGGGAGAAAGAACTCAGTAGTTCCTGGCTGGTAGCAAAGCTTAGTAGCTCTTCATTGCAGAGTTTTTGAGAAATTGTGTATGAAATTTTCAATCTTCAAAATACATACTATTGGGATGGAAAAAAAAAAATCAGTCCAAGAAATTTCTATGACATCTGATTAGATCCAGCTTCTGGAGGGAGCCTAAGTTTTGCTCTTAATATTCAACACAGTTACAAAAGTCTTTTCTGCTCAATCACAGGTGGTCATATTTGTCTCCAAACTAGCCAGAAACAAAATAGTGAATATGTAGTATTTTTAAATTGTTCTGTTCTGCGTATAATTCCTAGTATATCAGAGAACTAATACAATCCTTCACTGTTGTCTAAAAACCCGTGAGTTACATTCAGTGTCTGGAGAACCCAAAACATGTTAGGGTAGTGGACATAAGAATAGCACCTGAGAATAATAGCTTGAGGTACTCTGTCTTTAGAGGACACTAGGATAAAGGAAATGTTCGTCTGCTTTGCAAAATGCGCATTAAGCTGCAACAAGTAGTACAGCTTAAAACTGGGACCTTGCTTTGACTACAGACTCTGTGAAACCTGCCACGAATAGCACTGATGAATTTTGTATTTCTCTATTAATTTCTCCATGATGCTTGTTAGGTTTGTCACTATATCCACCATGCAATCTGATGGAATTCGAGCAGTTCTGGATGCCTAGACACATGCATGTGATAAAGGATAAAAAAATGCATTTGAAGGGGAAGGAGCATTGTTATGTACTCTGAATGTACCCATTTACCTTGTCTGTGGTCCTGCCAGCTTTGGATCACGAATGAAAAATGAGTTTTCATCACTAAATCTTACAGTTCACATCTGAATATTTGTACACAACTGATACTCTTGGGGTGCTCAACTGTAATTCCTGCTGAGATATCATGGTCAGAGATAACTCAAATTTAAAGCATTAAATGTATTTGTGCCTGTGTGTTGAACAGTTATAATATCAAGTTCACTGTACTCTCTCATCTAGCTTGTATTCTCTTAATTGCAACTAAAATTTAATGAGGATATCAATGCTTTTTGCATCTGACAGTCTTCAATATTTCACAAACCACGAATGGAGACGCTAGACCTCTTGTCACGGAGGATGAGGAGTAACCCCATGTATGTTTTTTCAGAAAACAAGCATATGAACAACTCTGATATTTTTGCATGAAGCTTGGTTCAAGGTGATACCTTGCAGTATTGGAGAAGCTGGAATTAATGGTCAGAAGGGGGAGGAAAACACCTTATGCTTGCCAGTCTCTTCTGTGAGATTCACCATATATTAGTGTATGCTTCTGTATCATTGGAGACCCTGTCATTGCAGTTATCAAAAAGGTCATGACAGCACCTGAGGTCAGTCTAACCTGTGTTGTATGAATATGAAATAGAAACTGAAGGGGGAATCTTCATACTTGCTTATTCTCTGAGACCTGATCTTGGTCTGAGTAACTGAGAATCCTCTCAGTGCTGAGCAGTATGCAGGCAGCCTGTATATGTCCAGTACATTAATGGAGCAGGAAGGCATCATGCTTCTTGCAAGCAATAACACTTCTGTTCTCTTGTCAGCACAGAGGTGTCTAGTGCCATCTGAGATGCTCTAGGACATCTAGATTATACATAGCTATCGTATAATGTAGGACCTGACTTCAGAAGTTGACAGAGGAGGTTGGCTGTGATATCTTGGCAAGTCTCATATGACACTTCATGCCTATCTATAGCAAATGACTCAAGGCTTAATTGTCTTGTGTATCACGGGGTTTCTGAGGTTTATGAAGTTTAAGGCAAGACTTGTGGTGGCCAGACATAATATCAAATAAGTATCTAAAAGCACTGCAGTCTTGCAACCAATGTATCTTACATAAAGGGCTAGTGTCAGAAGGATGGAGCCAGGCTCTTCTCTGTTATGTCCAATGATAGGATAAGTGGCAATAGGTGTAAGCTGGAGCATAAGAGTGACCTGATTTACTTGCAGGACAAAACCTCATTTCATGGTGGTATTGGTTTTTAATTAGAGGGATATGTTGAGATGCTGAGAGTGATCTGGTTTGGGATTTGTATTAAAAAGAGTAGTAAAACCTTAAGCAGTCACTATAGTCTCTAGTATTCCTCTCAGAATTTTTAGTTTTTCAAACTCATTTAGCATCTCTAAAAAGAACTGTGGTGTATATTAATTTATACATAGAGAAGTAGCATTGCTTTTTTATTTTATTACTATAGGCACAGTGACCACTGTAATGGCTAGCACAGGCTCTTTTTCACTTCAACCACTCAAAAATAATGTATGCTAAATATGAACGAATAAAACCAAGTTTAATTTTGGGGGGTTTTTGAGTGGAAAAAATATAGCTGAGCATTAGTTCATATTTGACAACTAATTGGACAAAATTATTAAACACTGCATTTTTTCCTTATTGTTTCACTCATTAGCATTACTTCTTTGGGATTATTTATAGCAAAAAAGAAATCCAACCCAGACTGTCACTGGCAGCTGTGTTTGTGATATTATAAGCATTTAATCTGGTTCACAAAATTAGAACTTATTTCAATTTAAAAAAAAAAATTAAAATAAAAAATCTCCAAACTGCAAGGTTGATGTTCTTTGCCTTTGTGTCACAGTATTGGGAATATAACTAGGTAAGTTAGTAGGAAAAACAATTTATAAATTAGGTTGAGTGAATATACAGTTTCATTTATTTGGATAACATTTATTACCTCTTCTCAGATGTATGTTTAACTAACATTTCATATATGGAAGTTGGATGTTTGACAAGAGAATGAATACATTTTTTCAGAAGATATTTTCTGTTAGGATTGCAGGGTATTAAGACTGAGCTGTAGCTGAATAACACTGATTTAGTAATCAAAGTATTAGACAACTGTTTGTATTAACATAATAGCAAATGCTATATGTGTCATCTCCCAGATTTCGACAAGATATACAACAAGGGCACGTGGAAATAAGATGCTAAAGAAAAGCACAACACAAAGACTAAGACTTATTTTAGCTTAGTTACTGATGTGAAAAAGTTATTATGAAAAGGAATTATGAAGTCTTAAAAAGAGTGGTAGTAGTGAATTTTTAAATGTAGGTTTAACATTGTTGGGTTTATTACTGTCGTTCAAATATTTCTCAGGAATATTAACTCTTCTTCAGAAACCTTCAGGAAGAACTGCTGTTCCCTCCCTATTATCTCCTAACCTGTTGCTCTCCCATGTCTGAGGGGGCAGTAGGACAGCACTAGCAAAGCCTGTCATGTCTTCCCTTAGTTCCTCGTAAGTGAATATTAATTGTGTTCAGGAAAAACGTTGGTCTTCTCAGCTGTCACTAGCCAGAGGAGGAAGGAGAAAAAGGGAGGTTGCATGTGCTGCTATATTGAGAGCACAATGAGCCCATCCAAGCGATGGGTGCATGTTCACAGCATCTGTATATACAGGCTCATTGTGCTCTTGGCATAATTTTGAGAAAAGGGAGTTTAAAGTCACTTGAGAACTACGCAATTCTCTTGGAGTTTGTGTAACCAGGAACTTTACTCTCTTGCCTTTACTTAAGGAGAAATTTCTGAAGCGTTCATATGATCTTAAGTTATTTGCCTCCCCCCTGACCTATCTTGCAACTCATGAACAAACCAAGCCCCATTCTTTGCTAATTTTTATCTAAGCAGAAGATACTATTTTTATATATATATATATAAAGTTTGTTAAAAAGGCTGTTTTAGGATTTCTTACAATTTTAAGTTAGCAAATACTTTTTTGGTTTTTTGGGGGTTTTTTTGTCAGTTCATAAAAGGTCATTCTGTACTGTAATTTTGAAGAGGAATAATAGGGCATTTTTCAGGCACAAAGAAATGGAATGTTTTCTTTTAGTGAAGAATAAACTGAGAAATCTAAAATACTGAGCCAGGATAGGGGTTTCTACAATGAAAACAGTGCAAACACTTTTTTTTCACGGTAGAAGCAGTGCTCTTCCAGTGAAAAGGCTTCACAATGCCTGTGTGATCCTAGAATAATCAGAAGTACGTCTAGTAACTTTTGGGATCGAATCTCCATTTTATATTACACAGGCAGGTAAGATTCCATTGGAGATCCAGTTACTCAAAGCATGTGTTTTGAAATTGGGATAGATTTACAAAACAGGCAGAATGTCAGTCGTTCTTTGACTGTGCTTATATTTATTTTCTTTTTAATTTTAGTTCCACTTAAGATTGTCAGTTAAATAAAGTTAAAGCTTAAGCAAAAGACAGCGAGAAAATGACACAGACAATAATTTCAGAACAAAATATTCTCACCTTTGAGAAGTTAGAATAATATCCAGAGGTCCCTGCAAACTTCTCAAGTTTCCTTTATTAAATCATTCCTTTGAATTCAGTGACAGATTTTTGCAATGATCTGCATAAAGGGTGAATGAAGAGTGTAGACTTTGAACTCCAGAACGTTTTAAGTCCGTTGTGATGCATGCTAAGGATCCTTTACCAGCCTCAAAAGCCATGCTGATTTTACTGTTGGTATAGAGGGTTTATAACATAGCTGATCAGCACTGCGTCTGGCAGATGTTGGTTTTAAGCATGTGGTTATTATTATGCAATTTTTCCCTTCATTGGACTGATGACAAGTTGATCCTGTTATGGTAATCTCAGTTATCTGGTCAACTGTAATTTGAAATCCAGAGTGGGGAAAGCACAAGTGTGGATTCCTACAACCTGTAGCAGCGGGTGGTGCTGTCCAGCACAGAGCTGGGTGGCTCTTTCTGGAGAAGCAGCCCTTGCAGCAGCCAGAGCAAGCTGTGAGGGGGTCTCCGATCCCCCTCAGAACCATGCAGTTGTCCTGCAGCATTTGCTTCTCAAGCAGTCATTTGCTTTTTCCCAACAGAAAAGGGCAGCAGCCCCGATTCAAGCGTCCCATGGGTTGGATGAGTTTGTAGACCGCTGTGGAAGACCATCCCGTGCGCATCAGTACGAAGGAGCTGCTGCGACACGAGGGAGATGCTGAGCTGCAGCGGTACTTCAGTCGCAGCCATTCGTCTGTGACTATGACTTTGTTCCTCTATGAAATGCATACTTGATTAATTTGTTAAAACAGATTAAGGAGTACTCTGAGACATCAGCAGCCCTTTATTAAATGTCCTTGGAAGGCCAAAAATTTGATTTAAGCCCGTTTCCTTTTTGTACGGGTATTTTCTTATCAATAGACAGGCTGTCTCGGTGTATCAAGGTCTCTGTTCTTTCATGTCATGCTTGCAGTACATCAGGTTAGCATATGACTTCATTTAGTCATTCTAATGATTATTTTAGGAGCAGTATGTTAAAATTCATTAGCAAATGATTGAGAAATAAGCTGAAGTTATTCCAGTCACTGCTCTTCCCAGTACTATTTCTTGTCTAAGGAATGGATTTCAGTATCAATCTGACATGTTACCATGCATAGTGCTGTCTCTAACCACATTTTAGGTGTCTACATTAGCAATAGATGTGTGAGAATAGTAAATTATTCTATTCATTTATTATTCCTGATGACTAGTAAATTATTTTAATGACATTGACTATCCTATTCATGCGTTACTTGAAAGCAATTGGAAGCGAATTGCTGTCAAAAAGGCTTTGCAGCTGCAAAAAATTAGACTTCCTTTATTGTATTCTCTTTACCCCCAAATAGAATATACTATTTCTATCTTTCCACTCAATTCAGCCAGCTGTCACTCATACATCCGCAGACAATTACAATGCACTCACATCATATCCCAGCTGCCTGTGATAGACTATTGTTTTGTAGTGCAGCGTGTACAGGATAATCTCTGAATACCCATCTCTCACTGGAAACTATTCTTTCATTGACCATGCTCTTTTTCAGCTGGATGATGTTCTGGTCAGGTTCCCAGTCTGTCTTAACCTAAGTAAAGTTTTGCATGATCTCTGCAACACAGGGCTGTCTAAAAGGACCGTTTCAGCGATATTTCCAATGATTTTGTTTCAAATGTGAATTAGAAAGAGTTTTATTTACTTTGCAGAGCTCCTAACATCTCAAATCAATAATTTATTTTGTAATGAGTGTATTACGTCAGTTGTAATATTACAGAAGAAAACAAAATTGTTGCTTTTATCAGTGGTCTGAGATAAATATCATAATGAATGCTCTCTAAAAGGCACTTAGTTTCTAAGAATACATTACTTTCATTTAGGGTCACTTGAATTGTGATATTATTTCCTGATGCTTTAATCATTAAGTGTTCATGTGTTTAGTACCTTCCTGAGTACGAAGAACATGTCCGTAAAGGAATATGCAGAAATAGGAAAAAGAACTATGGTATGGAGACAGTAAAAGTTGGCTGCTTTCATCTGTGTAACCTAGGCTGAGTTGAATGGTGCAAAATGTTACATCTGTTCTGATGTCTCCTTTTTTTTTCTCTTGGTGATCAGATAGGAAACAGAGCAATTATAAATTTATGAGTCATGTATTCTGTTTACTATCAAGGGCATGGGGGGATAGGTGAGTATTTCTATTATAGAAATTCAGGTAGCCAAAGGATGACTGGCCATTTTACTGTTTATTACAGGCATAGTAGATATAGTATAGCAGGGTAAAAAATTCAGAGTGAAAGAAAACAGCAGTTGGCCTATTCCATTTTAATAACATCATTCAAAGTCATCAGCTGGTCATTAATGAAGCTCAGGGGATGAGCAACTTGAAGTACATGGTTTGCCATTTCTGTGTAAGTAAATTCCGAGGAACTGCTGGCTTTACTCCCTGCCAAGGGCACACAGAACATGTGTATCAACTACAGTGCTAATTTACAGTGAAGTTAGTGCAGCTTTCAACCATGAGTCATTTCTGTGGTGTGATTTTTTTACACCGAGTTTTGTTCTGGAGAGGGATTCTGGGTTTTAAGACAATTTCAGGCAAAGTCTTGCCTCTTTAACAGCACAGTATCTGGGTTAAAATGTTATGCTTTATTTAGGCATGAGTTGGCACGTACTTCAGTGATGCAAAATACTTTGTTCAGTTTGCTAAAAAAGCAATTAGCTTCCAATATGATTTTTATTTCTGGTAGCAGTGACATTTACCAAAATAATGTGCAATGCTTATTTCTGTTGTTACTGAATTATGGCTTTAAAATAGTAAAGGTCTATTAATGTGTATTTTACACTTTCATATCTTTCCTCCAGTTCTTAATTTAGAAAAATTGCACTTCTTTCATCTTTTTCTTTTCTAAGGGATAGTCCTTAACACCCTTGTTTCAGCTTCAGACTATGAACTGTGTGAAGTCAGTAAATAATGTCTTTCGAATCAGTTGCTCTTAAATCATATGGTCTTTATTGTCAGCAAACATGTAAGTGAATTAGAAAGGTGACATCCGATTAACACAGCCTTTTGCAGGTTTAATGAGCAATGATAGATTTAAATCCTTTCTTTTGCACTTTCAAAGTAAGTGAAGTTACAAGTAGAACGGGCTAGAGAGATTGTGGTTCCATTGATTCATAATAAATTATTTGTAATTTATTTACACTGGGATAGGAGGCATCTTCTTTGAAAAGAAACCCATAGGTTGTTTGAATAAATGTCTGTTATCAGAAAATCCAAAACACATTAATTGCTACAGCATGTGGAGTTACACGTTAGGAGGAACTATGCTGTTTCATTACTCGTGTTTTGGTTTTGAAATTTAGTTAGTATTCCCTATACTGCTAAAACGTGTGACTTCTCTTGATTTCCATTGACAATATCTTCTTAATAACTCTGAGAAAAAGCGTTAGTTTTGTAGCAGCAATTTTATTGCCTTTGCAAAACAATTACAGCTTTAATTAGCAAGTAGGGCCTCTGCATAAAAAAGTATTTCTTCTCTTATTAAAGGTAAGAAGTTCTGTGGTTTGGTTTTTTTTAGGTTTTCAAGTCAGAAAAATAATAATTCAGGAATAACCGAACACATTATGGAATATGGTGCATTTGATGATGTTGGTTCTGGTTTGTGTAGACAAACTATTTGTGACTGGGGTTTGATAACGTGCTTTTTAGTTTCCCTGAGCATTTCCAATCAACAGCAGCAGAACTACTTTGTATTGTTCTGTAAGTTGTCTTACTAACGAGGGCATCTCTGCTATGTGCTGCTTCTGTATCCTTTAGGGTACTTCTATAAAGCGAATCACTTATCTTCTCTTGTCCATTAAGGTCCACCAAATGTAGGAGCAAGTTGTCTCATATCACTATGGTAAATAAGAGAAAAAAATAAGATTTAGAGGACAAAATCTATCTTTATATAGTTTAAGTGAAATCTGTGGAACTGATTATCCTTTTCCTTAGTATGATTTTATTAGCTGTAGTGTTATGTTTGTGACTTGCATTGATATAAGTAATAGCAGAGTTAGGGTCCTCAGTGTTTCTAAGAATACCTCTGGGATGCTGTGTTGAGAAACTTTTTACTCGTTGAGCATCCTCCATGAAACAAAAGATACTGATCCAGAGATTTAAAAAAAACCAATGTAAACCATCAGTCTTGTTTATATCCCATTCTCTTTTGAAACGCGAAGAAGGAGGATTAATTTGAATGTAGTTATGTAGGATTAATTCAAATGTAGTTATAAGGAGTGGCTGAGGGAACTGGAGCTATTTGGTATGAAGAAAAGCAGGCTGAGGGGAGACCTTATTTCTGTCTGCAACTACCTGAAAGGAGGTTGTAGGGGGGTAGGTGCTGGTCTCTTCTTGCAAGTAATTAGTGATAGAACAATCAGAAATGGCCTCAAGCTGCATTAGGGAAGGTTTAAACAGGATATTAGGAAAACATTTTTCACTGAAAGGGTTGTCAGGCATTGGAACAGGCTGCCTGGGGAGGTGTTTAAGTCACCATCCCTGGATGAGTTTAAAAGCTGTATAGATGTGTTGCTTGAGGATCTGGCTTAGTGGTGGACTCGATAGAGCAGGATTAATGGTTGGACTCAATGATCTTAAAGGTCTTTTCCAACCTAGATGATTCTATGATTCTAAGATAGTTGTTCCTTTCTATAAATCTGTACTTCTTGATACAGAAATTAAAACCTAAAGTTGAAGTTAGTCTTAGAGTTTAGAAACCGTAAGAGCTGTAAATCCAAATAAAAATAATAACTTAATGAGTTTTTGTGAGTGCAGTTCATCTAATACATCAAAATAACTGAAAGTCTTCGCTATTAATCATTGTGAAGCTAGACTTGAAGAAGGAAGCATTGTTCAGTTTCCTCATATATTTTTGGTTCATTGATACTTTGCTTACCTATGGACACTACTTGGACTTCTTTCAACAAAGAATTTTTTTGTGGTTGTAGTCTTTCAAAAATCTATTGCAAAGACTTTTTTTCATCTACACTAAACCAACAAAACAGTAATGTATTTCTTCTTCAAAACTGAATTGCTTTAGTTGTATTTCTCTTTTAAACATGATCCTCGAAACATGTTATGTTTACCTTTTGGGGGGGAATTTTGACATTCTGTTACTGTCTTCCTGTGCTAATACATACATTCCAGTTTACACAAACCACTTTATTTTTATAGCTCTGTGCTTTTGCCAAAATTCTTTCTCCTGTGAAATGATTTAGCTTAATTTCCTTAGGAAGAAGCGTAATTCTTCACATCCCCTTAAGGGAGAAGACCAGTTGATTGTAGTTGCTCTTTATTATTATGCTTAGTCCTAAATTTCTAACTCGAAGTCATATTGTGTCATCGATCGCAAAACTAAAGGCTTCTTTGAAATGACTGTAACAGAGTAGCTGGAAATCTGATCCGTGGATCAACTGGAGAATTAAAGACTTTGAACTGAGAATAGAAAAGCATTGAGAATCTGTGGAAAGAATGGCACTTGGGAGAATATGCTCATGGTCACTTGGCTCAGTGAGGTGATAGGCAGCTGGATGAGATGCAGGTGAAGGATTCTGCCTATTATTTTCACAGTCTGTCCGTAAATAAATTGAGCCATGGTAAGGCTGTCTGAATATGATGATTGTACAGCTCATTGTGGTTATTTTAGTAGGACAGAATACATGAAAGACATTGGGGAGCTGCTGCAACAGATTTATTTGGTCAATACTTGAAAGGATCAGGCTGCTTTGGTGTAGTAATTAGTCTGAGCAGAACCTCGTGCCTTCACAGACATGAATAAGAGTGGGAGAACGGGTACTGGGTAAGGATGATGCTCAATTAGTTATCAGGTTTCTTTTTCCTTCCCATTGCACACTATCACCTCATTTGTTCACCTGCTTTGGTCAGAGCTGAGTGTATTTCATCTAGCAATACAGGGGTTTTCAACTTGTTATGCTCATTTGGGCAAGTGGGACCTAGTAGTACGTAACTTAGAAATCCAGCCACAGATAGCTGGAACTTGACTGTGTTTGGGAATTTTCCTGTTTCTTAACTCTTCTTTTGTTTCTTAATTTATAATGAATAGACTTTATAGAATTTATAGAATAACTAGAATTTATAATGAATAGAAAGGAAGTATTTCCAGGCATGTTTTATACTATGTGCCATTTAAAAACTCAGCTGTAAACCTAAATAAAACCGAAAACCGAATTCCCTAAAATATATGGTGCTGAAAATTTTGAAACTACTGTGCTGCTTTTACATCAGGATTGTGACAATTCTGGCAGAAATATGACAGCATTCAGTTTGATGACAGTGACATTTAATGGGACCGTCTTTTCAACTGATGTTGCCAAAGGAATTATAAATTGATCAAAAACTGCAAGCATCTTCCTTTTTTCAGCCAATAGTAATTTCCTGATCATGTTGGATACCTTGGTCTTTCCACTTGTCTGTCTTTAAATAGCAGAGGCAGGGCAGTTGTCTGTTCCCTGCCCAAGCACAATTTTCATTATAGAAAGTAAGGTTTCAGTGCTCTCAAGATTCATGAAATGTAGTGCTTCAGACTGTATTCTTTTTATCTGACAAGCTTTAAGAGGTTACTAGGTTTTCTGTTTTATGAGGGCCTATTAGATAGATAATAAACCTTGGCCTGCAACTAACCAGCACAGTTATAGACCAGTAATATCCTAAAAGCTCCATTCAGGCAGGTTTCAGACGTTTATTAACTGAAGATTAAAGACTAACAGTAACCAAGGAGTCCAAACCAGATGATAACTTTGTAATAGTTCTTGATAGCCGAGTACCAGCTATGTGTGCCACATCTGACAAACTTTTTACTTCTGATACAGGTTTTCTATCTTCTCTCTCTTTTCTTTACATTTTTCATACCAAGTATAAGCTACAGAATTGGCTCACCTTCTTAAAAGCCCTCCTCCCTTCAGAAGAGCATTCATAGCCAAACATTAAAAAAAAAAACACCAGACAGATGACTCAAAAAAAAATGCAAGTCCTTCCTTTTCATTTCCTTTTAGTCTTTATTAGCAGAAGCATCCCTTCCCTGTGGTATTTTTTTTTTTCTAATGCTAACACTATGAGAGGTATTGGATCTGTAAGACTGAAACTTGTGTAAGCAGCTGTTCCTCTCAAAAATCAGGTGCAATCAAAGAACCTGAGTGTAAACCACAAGTGGGGAAAATACGTATTGATTTACCAAGGGGTCATTTGAAATGTTTTCAGAAGAAATGGCTAAATATAAATGTGACAGCTGTTGACATTTATTTTGTACTCTGCATATATTGTAATGTTGGTTTAAGAAAAACAACAAAGAGAAAACTAAAAAACTCAAACCTAAACCCTGAAAAACTCATCACACCTCTCAAATGTTGCACAGCTTGAGGCCTTTTTCTACAAATATTCCAAGTTGGTTTTTTCCATATGTAGTTTTCCAAGATTATTGCATATACTTCAGAAGTATTATGACTTGTACATAATGAGGACATATTTTTAGAGATGAACTATGAATACACAACTTCCCAGGCCATCTCTTTTTCCTGTTAACAAAATATTAAGTTTGAAGGTACAGACTTGCATGTGTATTGAAGTCAGAATTATATGTTAAAATGGCATGGATATTCTAGAAGTGGCTTATATATATATTTGAATACCCTAAGTACTTCTATTAAACATGACAGCTTATACTCTGGATAAAATTACAAAATTTGGCTCTAGTTTCATATGATGTAAATTATAAGCACCGGATTGTTTGAATTTAACCTTTCTTGTTGACTTTCATCTTGTTTAGAACACTGGGAAACGTAACTAAAGCTACATAACTGGAGATCATAATATTTTTAGATTCCCATCATCTTGCCAAGTAAAAGAGTTTTGAATGACCTTCTGAAGAACATATGAGAAAATTGCCTACTGTAGCTAACACAGTAACTGTGACCAAGGACAGAGAGGACATATAATTCTTTATAGTGAACTTTTTACTGGCTACTGGCAATCTATTACTGACAGTTTGAGGCTGAAATGAATATCAGACAGTTTCAGCAAAAACTCCATCCTTCACATCAAAGGAAAGCCATGCACTTTTTGATTATTACTGCATCAGGCTGTTCACCAGAGATTCAAACACTTGCAAACAAGTCTCTCTAGATAAGGATGAGTGAACTGGCCTTTTTGATGGTTCTCTTCAGCGTGCAGTTCAACTAATTCACTTGATTTTTGGGGGATAACCAGTCTCCTGGAGTCTTTTAGTGGAAGCAAGAATCTCATTTATACCCTTTTATTTTACTTTTTGTATTATTTCATCTCAGCTAGCCCAGTCTTTTTGGACTAAAAAGCTTATTGTTTATCTGAGTGTGAAGGCACTGATGTGTTTACTGGTGTCCTGGGCTGGACTAGGATAGAGTTAATTTTCACCAAAAGCTGGGAGGGAGCCACGGAGAGGATAGCCAACCAAACCAGTCGGCAGGGTATTAAATACCATACTAATGTCATGTTCACTGTATAAGGAGTACATGCCCACTCTATAAGGACAGGCAGAGCTTGGTCTGGGGCAGCGAGGTTTGGTTCAAGAGCTAGCATAGTTTGTACAGTTTATATGACTCCCTTTATATATTGTTTCATTACTGTTATTGTTATCACTGTTGTTTCTTCTCCTTCTGTGGTGTTGTATTAAACCATCCTTCTTTCAGACCATGGGGTTTTGTATTTTAATCCCTCTTCTCCTTCCCATTCAGGGGGTGTAGAGAAGCAGTGAACAAGCAGCCATGTGGTTCTCATCTCCCCGCTGGGTCTAAATCATGACAACTGGGCAACTTGTTCATATGTTTCTGTTAACGTGTATTAAAATACGTAGCATAAAAAAAAAAGAAAATATAGATGACATGACCTGTGTGAACCCAAATAAATAGCTCCACATCAGTATGGTGGATCAATACGGCCAATTCCAGTTGTTTTCAGAGAAGCTTCACAGGCGTTTTTAACCTCTCTGCAGGCTGTCCCTTTAAGAAGCAGTTTAGTGAAATAAATCTACACTTCAGCTCTGCTGTCATATTTCAGCTGACATTTCTGCTGGTAACTTATCTAAGACTTGGTGGGAAACAAAGTATTTTGACAAGATTCTCAGAAGTCCACTAAAAAAATAGCTCAAGTCTCCTTGACAAACCCAGTATCAGAGATAAGCTTTGAGAAGACGGTCCAACCTGAAGCATTCTGAAGAATAGACTGTGAAATATTTCATTACTGTATACAAACAGATAAGATTTCATGCAGCATAATCCAGGATATAGAAATACAGTTATTAAGAAGCATTATAACCAAGTCATATATTGAAATGATCAGTATTTATCTGATAGATAAAACTGAAATGATAAAAGTTAGACTATCTCAACAAAGTCCAGGATATTAATATGCCTATTCATCTCTGTTTGCACGTTAGAAAACAAGTTCTGACTCCTTGAAAATACCCTTTTTGTATGAATAAGGTTTGCTCATGGAGTTTTCTGTAATTGACAGAATTTCTTCGTCTTTTGTCTGCTATATTTACCCCTGGGGGGCAGTCAGGAGAGAAATATCAATCTCTCTCTAATCTTAGTCCTTCTCTTTGGAATATATTATTTTAGCATGATCGGCTATAGAATGGCGTCTGAGCGATTTTAAGTCTACTTTTATTTCCACTGCACATCACTTTCACTGATGGAAACAGGAAAAAACAGTATTTCAATCTAAACACAACCCTGACGAGAGAGAAGTTCAGAGTCTCTCCCATATTTTGTCAGCAAAACTCTTAAAAGTAGTAAGTTTTTATAGGTCATTACTACAGAAACAGGCTTAAGCAAACATTAAGCTCTTCTATTTGTCATCGGTCTTTCTATGAAGGTATGATTTTCCAAAGAACACCTTGTAGTTGCTTATAGGTCACAGCGACCTACAGATAGAATGCTGTGCCAGTAGTCTTTTGGGTCCTATTCTCACCATACCATTATGTAGGTAAAAGCAGTTTTCAAAAACTTTTGTCATGTAGATTCCATCTTAGTAGGGAGATTATTTCAGGTAACAGCTGAAAAACTCCTTATGCAATTATAATGGAGTACTAAAATAAATAAACTTATAACTTTTTAATAGCAGATGGAGGTAAGGGGAAAAGTCCCCAGCACAAGATGATCAGTTAGAAAATTACGCTGTGGACAATTGAACGGTGTGGAATATTCTGCTCTGCTTTTTTCTTGTTACAACGTACCTGGTTTAACGTACATCACTGTAGTACATTCATCCTTCCAGCAATGAATAAAGCACAGCAACAAGAGTGCATATTTCTTTTTACAATCTATGGTGTAAGTCGCTGCGTTCTGTTCTTTAAGGTCCACTTTTATTTGATGAAGTATTTTTAGAGTGTATTTCTGCCTTGGGTGATCAGTCAGGGAGATCCAGTATTAGTTTTCAGATTACCAGCTTTCAAAAATGGTGCCATTCTACTTTCATTCTTTTGACAAATACTAAAATTAACGCATTTCTGTTGTCATGGATGGATAAGTAACTCTTGTGTCTTCTGATTTTTATTCTTTTTTTTTCTATCCAACAAATAACAAAAGGAGGGACTTCACATTTGGAAATCTAGCCTCCTGCTGAACTTCAGAGTGCAAAATTAACACTACCAGTTTCAGTCATGGTATTTTGTTTCTCAGATAGAAGCTTTTATGTTTTGCGGTATTATGAATAAAGTTTGTAGCTGTTTAAGAAAGTAAATCCTAGATTTTATTCCTTTGCAATACCTAAAATTAATGAAAGTAACTAGTTTTCTGCTGTCAAAAGAGATGTTAAGGTAAGCAACAGCAAGATGAACCTGTAAGGGATGTCATTTGTTTGCTCAGTTTACATGCTTTGCAAAGTATGACACCTTATGAAGATCTCATCTTAAAGGTAGGGTTCCAAATCAAAACCTCTCCTGCTCTCTGTAGGAATGCAACTTAAATGATGGGAAATTATTTGCCATGTACAGATTCCTCAGTTTTGTTGGCTCTTCTTCTACTGTGACGTTCCTCCTCCTCATTTTTCCATTTCCTCTGGCAGATTTAAACTTCTTCCTATCTCAGACACTTTTCCCCCCCCCCTCAAAATGCACATTTCTCCCCTCCATTCTTCTTCACTGTGGATGTGCTGTCCACCTCTCACACCTCCAATAGTCTCCATTCCTGTTCCTGAGCACTAACGGAAGAGCTGTCAGATGTTGCACACCCCCTGCACACCTTTCCCAACCCTGTCAGCCTTGCTAGGGCTCTTGTATCCACTGGGGCTGCTGTAGCACCTTGCTCTGTTAATAGCCAGGCAACTTTTCCTTTATTCCTCTTGCTCTGAGGCACTACCAGAGCATGGCTAGAGAAAGGAATTTACAATTTTACTATGCTTATATATGAAATGATCAAGAAAATGCAGAGAGGAACTCCAAGGAACGTATTATGAAGACAGACAGCCTAAAACCTAATATACCTGGGAATACAATGAAGTACTAAACAAAACAAAACAAAAAAAAAGAATTGATTTTGCAGTGTGTACGAGGCCTTGAGGGAAATCCTTTAAAATGGAATAAAAAATAATAACAGCTTGAGAAACCTAGGACCCTTGTGATGCTCTGTGTCCCCCACACCTTTACTGTAGTATATTGTAGTTTTGTGCCTAAAATTTGACACGGGATTTTCTTCTGAGGGAGAAACAGGTTATGGACCTTTTAGGGCAGTACTTGATTGAGTGGGCTTGATTCATTCCCTGTTTTCACTTCCTGAATCACTCTCTGTAGTTTGATAGTTCTTATGTTTTGGAATTCCCTAATGAGTACTTTATTGTTTCGTACAGATGTCAGCAGAAGATTATAAAGTTTCCTGTAGCTCATCTGTGTAATTCCATAAGACTTGTCCATAAGGGATCTTAAAAACATACGGGATGCATCTCACATCTCTAACCTTGTTTGTGTCCTGTTCACAAGCGTATATATGTATCTGTGTGTGCATGTGAGAGAGAGTTTATGGTGGGAACAAAGTACAAACTCCTGTTCAAATAACAGGGTATAGGTAAATGTTTGTAACTGTGTTGGATAAAAGAATGAAAAAGAATGAAAGCTAGACGATGGAAAGGTGATAAAGGGAATCACAACTTCTAATAAAATTGGAAAGGTTAGTAAACTGTTCTCCAAGAGAAATAAGATAGAAAGAGATTTATTTAATTTTTAGGAAAAAAATGACATTTATTAGCTATTAGGGCAAAATCCAAATATAAGATTAACAGAGTTTCAGCTTGAATTAATCTTAATTAAAGAAAATGTGCCTTACAGGTGTCACTGGCAGTGTTAAGGTTACTGTCCATGCTTGATATCATGGACTTTCTATGATTTTCTGCTTATTGCGACATCACATTGGTGGCCTGAAGTAGGCACTTTGCTTGCATTTCTAGCTAGTGAGTCTTAGCTGCTTTAACACAGCAATGTTGATGTACAGTTGAGTCTAGTTATAAGCAAGAAAGATGTGGTAACTTCTGAATTGGCAAGTGGGCGAAATACAAGCATTCGTTACAAACTGGAATAGGAAAAAGAACTAGGAAATGGATAAGAGATAGAAGACTGAAAAAAATGTGGTTTTGTTCTGACTGATCTAAATAAAAAGAAAAAAATGTCTTGAAGAAAGTCAGATCAAAGTTTAACATCTCAATGGGAATTTATAATCAGAAAAATAGACATAAACATTTACACTTTTGTTTTAAATTGTGCATTTCAGAATCTCTGATTCCTGAGAAAGACTCTTGTCTTATTTAATATCTTCGGAGTTCCTTGGACATTGATAGAGTGGTGCAAGTATTAATCTTATTAAAACATCTAAATCCGGGGTTTATTCAATGTCTACAGTCTTTATTCATCTCATCCTATTCATCCTATCTAATCTATCTTTATAGATTCTTCAAAACAACAAAAAATGTCCGTGAAAGAAAGTATGCAGTCCAAAAGCTGACAATCTAATAGACATATCAAGTATATGCTTTTCATTGAAAGGACTGAAAGCTCGGATTCGAGTTCTGAGTCAAGAGCAGATTATGTCTACTGAGAATTGTGTTTCTCCCCTAATGTCTGCCTCTTTCTCAGTGTCCTAACCAGCTTCACTAAGCTTTTGGTTCATAAAGAGAGAAGTTTCCTCTAGGGTTAAGGTGACATGTGATTGAGTAGTATATTCTGAGTTCTGACCAGCAGGGTATGATGCAGAACAAGATAGCCCAGTAGACTATAATTACTGTTTTACAAGAGAAGAAGCTTTCCTCTTCCTTTAAAAGAGCAATAGTATAATCCAGAGAGAAAAATTGTGTTGGAGTTCTGACATTTAATACCACGTTGAGCTCTCACGTGTTTCAAAACCTCATTTGTAATGTTTTCAAGACAGTTCTTTTTGCAGTTTTTATAGTGGTGCCACTGTACAAAAAATCAGGAAAGGCACCTGCACAGACTACAGTCCCTTTTGTGAAAATTGAAGCACTGTGGATGCTATTTCCGTGATGCCATATATTCAAACTTTATACTTGCCTTTTATTTTCTGTTGTATTCATGATTATACATCATTCTCTTCAGTCTGTGTATTTTTCACCCAAACTATCTTCAGTCTCCCTTGTCTGGAATTATTTTATTTTTTTTTTCTTTTATTCATTTCCTTAAGAAGACTGAATTAAATAAAACATATTGTTCATCACCTCAGAATGTGGGGTGTTATCTCCAGGACTCTGAAGTATATAAATGAGTTTTCTACTGAAAATGTCACATTTTTCAGTACCCTTATTTCCAGCAAAATTCTGGGTGTGCAAATATATAACTCCAGATATAGGAAAAGAAATAATTTATCTGACAATCAAAAGACACTGCCACATAGTTGGAATAAGTAAAGGCATTTTACTCTAATGTATTCTGAAGGTATCAGTTTAATTCTGTGTGTGAGATTATCTTGTTTTCAGTGACATTTTTTTATTTATTTTTTTTTACAATCCTTTTGGCTTTTCTTTAAGGTTCCTGTGAAAGGTTTCTGTGAAATGTCCTTAAATTCTTCCCTTGCACTGAAACAGTTACGGCTACAACATCATCAGGGGGTACTAACTGTGCTTTAGATTCAAGTCCCTCAGAAGAGGGACAAGCCAGTGAGCCTTGGCTGCCTGGAACAAGTGGGATTAGAGCAATGGACCATGGGAGCATCCAGGGGTATATTCAGTGAATCTTCCCAAAGCCCTGGCAGTGCTGTCTTGTTCTTGGAAACTGCTTAGTCTGTTAGATGCTGTGACAGATATGACAGCAATGTGAACGGTACTGACTTGACAACATTCTTTGGTTTTTTAGAAATTCTAGACAAGAAGTCACACACAAGAAAATAAATAACCCATGATTTTGGGGCCCCTGGTTTATAAATCAAAGAAGAATTTAGTATATGAAATGCTTATTGCAACATTCAAAATTATTAATCCGTAAACTGAAAAGAAATATCTATTACTATAAATTTAAAATATATTTTTTGGTTGGTTTTTGTTTGTTTCCTTGTTTTGTTTTCAGTAAGAATTCATGTGAGATCATGTTTATGCATTCATTTAAATGGCTGGATAGTGGTGCTTATGATCTCACATAATACTTAAATTTTGCTCCCCTTCTTTTATCAAGAGCAATGTTTTCCATTGTTTTCTATGATAACTGGTTAATTTAGATCTACTCTCAGTACTGTGCTGACAGAAATGTGCGAATGATTAAGGTAAAAATATTACATTAAATAGTTTTCTATGTCTTTTCAGTACTGTAACTTGTTTGACAGCTGTTCTGTCCTCCCTTTGCAGGTATTCTTTGCTGGGCTTGCTTTTCCTCTTCAATGACATCATTTACTTCTGCTGGCAGCTAGCAAGCGTCTGTTTTTCCTAGGCAGTGTCTGCTGTTCAGGTAAGTTCTGCTATTTACTACTGCTTTGTACTGAAATAATACAAATATATGTTGAGCACACAAATAGAGCGTCAAAGTCTTACACAAAGAGAACGACAGCAGTTATTGTTAAAGAAAGTATTGAAGCACTATAATCAATGCCTAAAGCTGTGCTATAAAGTAGTACTATGTGTTATTTCAGAGGAAACAGCAATACTGCAAAAATGCAAAGGAGTATTAGAAGCTCATCCTGTCCAAGAATCTGCCTCTGGAAGCGCTTCCTAAGCAGACCAAGTGAAAACTAGGAATTTGCTGTATATGCAAATACTTAAAGTGATAACCGTTAAGTGCAAAGTGCAAAAATACTGCCAGTCTGATTCATAATCTCTTTTTCCTTTGTTTTGTGCCACCTTTGCACGTGTTTAAATAGTCACCCATACAGCAGGATCATGCTGATGGGGACCATATGAGTGACTGCGCTCATATGAGTGATCTGACTTCCAGATTAAAGAATGGATACAATATTCAGTGATATCCCATCTGTGTGACAACATCTGGTCATCTCCTTGTCAAGGAAAGTCTAGTTTCTCTATACTGGCTTATCCTGCCTGCTGGTAGTGCAAAATGTATAAATTAGGACCATCTTCTCCCTACAACCACAGTAAGGGAAGTCTTGACTCTGAAGGTAATTTTTGCTTTAAGAAGTTGATGTAATGTTAGCTTCCTATGCAATGGTTTTCATAAAGTAGTTGTGCTTTGAGATCTTGGTATAGTATATGGTTAATGGAGAAAAAGGCAAGAAAAATTTTAGTAAGTACATTAACAATTAAACTTTCAAAAATCACAGGAGAACTTAAAGATAGCTCCAGGCTGGCATTTTATAGTGTAGCAAATACATGCCTGGAAGTCAATGGAGTTACACTGACAATTCATTTTGGTTTGGCATTTCCACATTGAAAGAGGCAATGAGTGTGTTCACTTCCTCATACTCACAGTGAATTCTGAGCTCTGTAAGATTATTGTTAGCCAGTTAAACTCTGAAATGCTTTAAGATAAGAGATTATCTGAGCCAAAATAGTGTTCTGCAAATGTGGGTGCTACAGATTATCGCTGTGCTTTAAACTCTGCGAAGGTAGGACACTGTCAGGATACAGTTCTGTATCTATTCAGTTCACTCCAAGTACAGTACTTTAAATTTTCAAGATTAGCAGTCTTCACCTACAAACTGCTGAAGGACAGTAAACTTTTACGCATTTCATTTCCAGTGTGTGTGACAGTACTGATAGAGTTGTCACTCTCAGCAGTAGTTTCTTCCTGAAACATTTTGACAGGGTTGGGAAGCATTACACTAATTTCCACATCAACATTAAAGAATTCTAGCAACAACATGGTTATTTTTCTACTATATTCAAAGTATGAGTGAAAATACCTACAGTAAATTTGAAGGTCACACGGGTATTGTGAGTCTGAAAGACAACACTGGGGTTCTGAAACAATGCTTGAGGTCGAGGTATGCAGACTTGAGCATTGTAGGGCAAATTCTGCATTTGTATCATTGCTGATGAAGTTGCTAGAGATTCCTGTGACAATGGTGTTTTACTTCAGACCACACCGAGGTAAAAATGCAAGGGGAATCCAACCTGATCCATCTGTCTCCTTTGGAATTATGTGTATGCATCCTTTTTGAGTAAAACCTGATAGACAGGTTGTCATTGTTACTGTAAGGCTATTCATACAATCACAATTATCTATAAATCTTAAAACAAGTCAGTAATGTTTGAATTTGCATGCCTCTTCTTCACCATATGTCTGTTTCCTTTTGGGTATTTTTAGCCCTTAGGTTTTACCTAAGGAAAATATTGCAGGGATCAGTTAGGTCCAACTTGTTTGCCCAGTCAAAGGCTGCTGTGTTTGGACTGGAATTGCAAGCTATGCAGAAATAGGTTATGTAGTTATGCATATTTTAATGTATAGGTTTAATAATAATATTTAAAAATCTCCAGGAAGAGAAACATCTCTCTTTGAGGAACAGCAACAGTTTTCAAAGGAAGAGACAAGAATTTTCTACCTTTGTGAAAAAAATGGTTTAAGTCTTCTTAATTGAGATGACTTTTAGTGTAATGGAGTAACATTTACATACTTGTGGAAGACAAGAAAGACCAGCACTCAAATGCACCTTTCATTGTAAAGGGAGTGTGACCATCATCTCTTCTAGACAGCATAAGAATAGAATGAGTTTAAGATAAAAGATGCTGTCTAAACTGCTGTCTGATGCCCCGAGTTCAGACAAGGGTGGATTATTGTGACTTAGAGACACTTGTAATTCTTGACGTATGAATATGGAAAAGAAGGTACATATTGAGTTGGCTTCTCCTGGAATCAGCAGGGCACAGGTAGATTAATTTCAAGGCTCTCACCAGCACTGCTTTGAAGAACTGTGGTAATCTAACATCCACGGACCCTTGCAACTGCCGAACACCCCTTAACCTTATGCCAAGATGTTTCATCTGCAAAAGGCATGTAAATTGTATTTCTTGAACAATTCTTCAGTATGCATATTTTTTTAGCAATAAATTGCACCAGTGGCAGCAAAGGGAACACTTTATAGTGAGTTAGTGTGTTCCTGGTTTTGCACATGATATTTGTTTTCAGAGAGGTGTTGCTGTATAATACCCATGAGGTTATATACAAAACTGATTTGGGAGTACCACTGTGCTTTCAATTCATTAAGCAGATTTTAAAAGACAGAATGTACTTTTAAATTGAATAAATTTCAGATAGGGTACACTGGGATTATTTTTAAGAAACAAAGAAAGTACAAGTTTGAAAAGTTTGAAAGCTAGGTAAATAAGAATAGAAAGTGCTAAAGGAATATCTGCTACTTAAAAGGAAAAAATAAAAGTCAGAGGAAATGCAGGTTTCAGGGAATATTTCTGCAGTGGCAATTGAAAGAAATATTGTAAAATAAATCTTCCACAACCAACTAAATAATGAAGGTTTGATATAATAAAATTAAGTGGAAACAACAGTAATTTTTGTAGTAGAGGATGAGAAGGGTTCCTGTGGCTTACAGGACTTGCTGGAAAAGGCAACTGCTGTTCCCCTTCATCTCCCCACTCTCTCCTTTACTAGTGCACTCTGAGAAGAATCCAGCTAACAGGCAGATTGCTATAAAGAAATTATTTGATTTCCCAGGATTTTGCCTCAGTGTGATATAGTTCTGGTCCTGGAGGAAGAGGCTTCACCAGGGTCATTACTGAACTCCTCTATTATTCTTTTCATTGCTGTCCCTCTACTAGCTATAAAATCAAGCTGGTTTATATATCATTTCCAGTACCTTGGGTCATCTGCAGCCTTATTGCTAGGTGCCTTGCTTAGTTACCTTCATTCCTAATCTTTCACATTAGCTGTACTCCTTGTTTTTTTCTCCTTTCTTTATATTATTTTGTACTTTTGAATGATCAGCTCTTCCACAGCTGCTCTTAGCAATCCATTTCTCACTATTGGTATCTGCAGTGCACAGGATGGTCAGGCAGCTTGGATACTTTACTGATGACTTTCTTGGTTATCAGTGAAGTCACTTCGGGTTTCTGAGTGGGAGGGCTGGTTCCACTGTGTATGAGTGTATGTTTGCCCAGAGAGTATGGAACCCTGCAGCATTCTGTCCTCCTTCTTTGGACTTGATAGCCTTAGTATAAAAGGTAGGTTTTGGGTGTAGTGCCTTGGAAGTGCCCAGATCATTACAGACCCAATAATGTTCAAAAGAAAACTTCTTGTGATAAACATTCTTTACTCAGGGTTATTTTTGAAATCATGTCTTTGCCTGCAGGACTAACACAACTGAAAGCTTTTGAGCCCAGCCATTCCCTTTTACAGGCAGGACAAATGGACGGCATGTGTTCTTAAAAAGCAATAAGCATCTCTACTATGAAGGAATAATTTTGATCTATAGAATTATAAAAGTCTAATGGATTGGTTTTACATATCATCACCCTATTCCCTAAACAGAGTATGTTTTCATTTTATGAAGAATTCATTATCATTAGGGTAAATGTAGCATATAAAATCACCTCCCACCACCTGATCTGGGATGCAGATGCAGGGGGGGGTGATGCTTGTTACCTGAAAACTTGAAATCTTCCTCAGGGATCTGGGAGGAGAGTTACACACTAACACCACACAGAACAATAAGACATACCTATTATGCATCTTTCACATAAATACACTTAGATACAAGGGAAGTAATTGAAATGCTAAAGTTTACTGTGGCAAGATTCAAACATTTTCTATTTTATGTTATGTTAATCAGCATAGCATTAATGATTGGAATATAAAGCAGAATTCTTTGCCTATAGATTTCGGCAGCAGTTTTCCCCAGGGTGTAATTAGGAGTGTTGTGAGACATTTTTTTCCTTCATTTCGAGTATGTGAATCCTGGTTCTACCTAAGTAAATGGCAAGATTTTTATTAACTGACTCCTGTGATAGCCCAGTCAAACTCAGAATGAATGACATACATACCATGGTGCTTTGTTAAAACAATGGCTTTAACTGAGATTAAAAAGAGCAACCAACCAAACTTGTGATTAGCTATAAAACAACTTAATATTAGTACACATAAACTATTCTGTTACCAACTTCCATCCTCCAAATGTCCCACTGCATTAGTATGTGGAGCATGGAATACTTACTGTAACAAGTGGAGAACTTAGATATTCAGGACTATATTAGTAAAGTGCTTGATGATTGAAAGATAGTGATGGTACACCATTAAAAAAAAACCAAAAATCATATATACTAAAAAAAGCCTGTAAGAACGTGTATAAATACTAGTGTATACATAAAAAGATATGTCTAAAAACAGAAATTTCACCATGGAATAAGTGGAATATATTTATATTTCTTGAGTTACACAGGAGAAATAAATGAAATATGCATCACACCAGAAGCCAAATACTAGGAGAAAGTTTATTGACTACAGGAATTACTCGAAAGGAAATCTTTGGACTATTCTTGTCATTGATTAGTGTAGTGCACCATTTCAATTTTTTTTGTGTGTAAATATAGTTATTGGAGCAAAAGAAGCATTTTATTAGTAAGCCTTGTCAGCAGAACTCCAGGACTTGAGCAGATTTATCTGTAATTTATTCAGATCTGGATTTGAGTTTTATACTGTGTACTAGAGAGAAATGGTAATCTTTGTATTAGAATTTAAGACTCATTCCAAGTATTTTTAACAGGGATTTTTCTTCTACCAGAAGGGATTTAATCATGATTTGCTAGACTCTGTTCAACACTGACAATCTAGTATATTAAAATTGTATTTCTTCTCTAGCTTCTACTTTGAAGTAGTCATAAATATTCTTGTTCTTACTACTCAGAGTACCCAGTCTTGGTCATACATTGAGAGATGCTCAGCTTCTACCAGAAAGTTTATCAGGGGACCTGAGTGCTCTGAACAATTCTCAAGTATCCTGTAAAACAGCAGCAGTTTCAAGGAATTTATGAAGTCAGATAAAGCAACACTGCCTATTGTTACAGCACAAACAATGAAAAGTAATTAGAAATAGAAGCCACATAAAGGCTGGCAAAGTATTTTCAGAAGTGACTGTAGCATTTCTATAGCTCGATATATGGACAAACAGCTCAAAACATAGCAGGATGTTATCAGACCTTTAAGAAACAAAAAAGGACAGTCAAAACCAAACCCCAACACTTACATATAAATTTTAATTCTTTAATGTTGCAAATCTGTTATGTAAAAGTGAATTTTATTTTACTTAATTTTCCTCTAGTATGCAAAATCTCATTGAAATGGTCAGTCATATAACTTTAATAATTAAAAATAAAAAGGAAATGTTAAGTATTTCATAATTATTGAAATATATGATGTACTTGTTCCAGATAAACAGCATCTTTATCCTTTGTCTCCATTTGAAGCACCTTTTTAATGTATCTGTGTGCTATATACTAAGGAAAATACAGTCCAAGAGCTGAGGTAAATGGTTTTGATGTACAAAATCAAATTATATTAAGTCAATGGTCCTTGAAGTCAATAGACATGAGTTTGGATGTTGATAACCAAGCGCATGACAGGCAAGTAGGTGTCAGCAAGTTGTGACAAGTGAATTTACATAATTTTCCTAAATATTTTTAATGTGGCAGATTAATGATTCATCATATAAAGATTTTGATTTGCTGCTGTTATGGCATCACTAAATATTCTTTCACTGAAGCTGCATTTTGACAAAAGTAATTAAAAGGTGTTTGGGTTTTTTGTGAAAAAAACCCAACAACTTTTGATATAATTTTGTTAGGAGGTGTTAAAATGCTACTGTTTTTAAATAAGCAGCAATGAATATGTTAGAGCAAGTAGATGATATATACATTGTGAACACTGCAGCTTAGATGGCTTCATCTTAGTTGTAGCTGACCCACACAAGAGTACTATTCCTGAATACACTAGACTGGGGGGAGGAAGGGGAAGGAATTATTTTTAAAACAGGTTCTGCTGTTCTTTGCTAAAGGAAAGTGCCCTACATCTGTCTCTGACAGCAAAATTCAGGCTCAGCAGTTTGATATGACACTAATTTACTTGCAGAGAGATTTATAAAGCTTCATAAATAGCAGAACAATATGATTAGATAGTACTTCTGTTGATTCAATTACAACTGAGGTTTAAAGATACTAAGAAAAAAATCAAATGACCCAAGCTGGAGTTAAGCTTTCTTAATGGAATGGGAAAAAATAATGTCAGCAGAGATGAAAAAGAAGCAAAGAATTTCTGCTGAGATCAAGCAGGGAAACCATTTCTTAAAGCTGGAATTGGATGTATTGCATCAAAATATGGAATTCTGAACCACACATGATTCTTCTTCAGGCTCTAGATTTTTGTTTCTGACTTTAGTGAAATGTTTTAAAATTATTTATTTTGGATTCCTCTGAACTTGCATCTTTTCATGCAGAATGGGTTACGCACTGCTTCACGTCCTCATAGATGTACTCGGAATACTGTGAGGCCTTTTTTTGGTAGTGACATATTACACTTTTATTCCCTTTAATGTGCAATGCCAGCAGTTCTCTGAGGATGTCTTTTTTTTAAGCTGAGCAAGGCAGGAGTTTCAAACTAATATCCAGCATTGCAAATCTAATTGCAATATTGATAGTTCAGCCATATGTTATAGATATGACGTGCCTCTTGCTACTTGTCTGCATTGGGTAGTTTCCTGTGAGAGGCAAGGATGCTCTACTGAAAGTAATGGGGCATAAGGTTGTAAACCCTAAGTATGTGGCTTAGCCCCAGCAAATCTTCAGTCAGAAATCTTCAGCAGACAAGGATTTATTTAGAAAAAGATTTTAAGTCCCACCTTGTAAAGCTGGCTCGGCTACTTATTTGAAGAAACGTATGTATACATAAATGTGTGCAGACAGAAAAAAAAGCATCGTATTTTTCCGGCAAAAGCAAATTTTTAGATGCTATTTCAGGTTGAATGAAACATTTTGTGTCTGTAAAAATGCTGAAATACCCCAAAAGTGAGAGAGATCATGAAGAAAGTAAGTACTGAGTTCCTATCAGTGGCTAGTTATTTAAAAAGTTGAATACCTGTATTTCAGTCTCAGTAGTAACAAATATTCAAATACTGTATTTGGTCCTGTCATTCTGAGAAGTACAAGCTCAACTCACTAAGTCAGATTGCCTTTTTCCTGTTTCTAAGCAGTAGAAATTAGCACTATGACCAGTGATGCTGGATTCCAATAGAAGCCCGAGTAAACTGTACTCCTACCCTACGTCCTTGGGTTTAAAGCAAAAGTGAGGAGAATTTGGTCTGGCTGTTGCTTTGAAAAGACTCATGTTTGATACCCATCTTTAAGCTGGTATCTTCCCAGTGAATATGATACTGAATGGAAAATGGGCTTGTGACTACCTAACACTTGTGTCCTTCTTAAGATTGGTTTCTGGGTTTTGATTCTTTTGTTTTGTGTTATTTTGTTTCTATTATCTTTTTTCCTCTGTCGGTATTTTGTTGTTGTTGTTGTTGGGTTTGATTTTATTTGGGTTTTGTTTGGTTTTTTTGGTTTTTTTTCTGGAGAGGGAGAACTGAAAGGAGAAAAGGACAAGCTGTTTACCTGTTTTTTAGTTCCATTCATATTTTCTTTATATTTGAGCCATTACTGAATTATGGAATATCTTGGATACAAATGCTTGAACAAGATGATGCAAAAGGCTTTGTAGACCTTTCTGTTCATAGATTCCATAAAGGCAGAAGTACGTTGACATTCTTTCTGTTCTGAAGTATGTCTAAGTAAGAAATACTTTGAGAAATTATCTCTGAAGAAATGCTTCATTTATTAATAAAGATCAAGGATCACAGATTTAATAAAGGAGGAGTAGAGGTTTGTAATTAAAATTATTTGGTAATGTGTTTAATAATAGTACTTAAAAATGATGAAAACTTTACTATCTGAGGTTATTTTATGCTTAGAAAAGTTTATGTCATTAATTTATTGAGACTCCTGCATCTTTATGGTGTAATAATAAAGTAACAAAATCAGTATATTTACAAAGGGGTAGAAAGTTCTTTGTAGGATACTCTTGGTGGCATCTGTAGGCAAACAGAGGGAAGCAAGTGAATCTAGAGGTGCTACTTTCATATATGTTCTTACATGGTTTGAAGTGATTTGAAGTTGACTAAAATATAGTATTTGCTGGAAATTGTATTGACGAAGACAGTTGTTTACCAGTCCTATTAAGGATTCTTCTTAGCACTGTAAGGCTTATTCGTAACAGTGCCTCCCTATACTATGATAGTGTCAAAGAGCCTTGGGCTGAGATGGTAGAGAAACTTCTCTTTTAGTTGCAGATTTGGGATCTTGTGTGTCACTGTTTAATCTGAGGAATTACTGCAAGTGCTAGGCAAGTCAAATCATGATGGAGCAGCCGGGGCCATTTTTCCAAGGCTGCTAAGGCTACAGCAGCCATTGTTTCCTGTCAGGGGATTACTTAGCTAGCAACAGACCTGTGCTCTTGTTTGTACTGGAAAAGCTGCCCAGAAACCTCCAATGCCTGGAGTGCCTCAAGCCAGCACAATGAACTATGATTGCTGTATAACCACCATCAGAAAAAAGTATTTGATTACCCTGACAGCTGTTCAACATGGTAGGAAAATGAATGAATGTACTCTGAGAGACCGTTCGTAACATCATTACTGTTAATTGTGCTGATTTCCAAAGCTGCTGTTTTATTGTCCTTTACTTTTTCTTTCTGAAGTATAGTGAATATTTAAACATGGACTGACTTTGAAAATGTGGAGGTGTCTTGCATGAGTGGAAATTTAGCTGGTGTGGTTTGTTTCTCCAGTTTTCTGGCTGCATCCTTAGAGGGATGGTAGTATCAGTGGTCAGGATCATCTAAACTTTGAATGTTTATCTGGGCTCTGGAGAAGATTAATGGGATAGGGCTTAATCTAGTTGGAATTGTATGTAGGAAAAAGGTTTTGCTTTGGGGAGGGTATGTAGGCTGAAGACCCTTCCTTCTGGTTGAGTCCTCACTCTGAGCCTGTGTATATATTTCAATCAATTAAGTTTTAAAAACATTTAATCATAGAGTGGTAGGGGTTGGAAGGGATCTCTGGAGATCATTGAGTTCAACCTTCCTGCCAATGCAGGAACACCCAGGGCAGGCCACACAGGAACAGAACCAAGAGGTCTTGAAAGTCTCTAGAGAAGGAGATTCCACAGCCTCTCTGGGCAGCCTGTTCCAGGCTCTGTCACTCTCACAGTAAAGAAGTTTTTCCTCATGTTGAGGTGGAACTTCCTGTG